>CM060831.1:46995000-47110000 GCA_030762175.1 Metallyticus violacea
TGCTAGTTGTATATTATATTATTTAATTATAGGAAATATTCATGCAGAAATAATGCTTATTGCGCAAAATAAACAAGAATTATCTATGTTCAATGAGACGAGGAAACCCCAGATTAAACCTTCTAATCAAGTCACTTAATCTAGCCAGGATTCGAAGTTCCACCGTGCCGTTCAGGCTCAGTGCTGTGCTCTAATTATCTGAGCCAAGGACGTGACTAAACCATGAGGAGGAAGTTTATAATCGGTAAGAAGGAAGAGAAGGAGGTAGAGGGCAGTAAAAAGCAGACTAACGGATTTTGTTGCCTGCTGCTCTTTGGTAACAGAAACCAGCCCTGAAGCACAAGAAAGTAAATGCAAAACACAATCAATAAAAGGGAGAAAAATGGAAAGTGAAAGCAGAAACGGAAAAGGGAGTAGTGGAGCCGTTTTTAACCTAACGGAAACCGAGACAAGAGAAAAATGGATCTGAGTAAAACCGGAGTAACTCCCTTGCTACTTTTCTTTAAAAGGAAATAAACGGATATAAAGTATACCTTGTTGTGTTTATTCATCATTTCGACATATTATATATGGCACTATTCTCCATGTACCCTTGAGAACTCATGAATATATGCCAGACGGAGTTTATTTATCTCATTTGTTTGACCAAGTGATTACTTCAGGGCTATACAGGTATGTAGTTTATTAACATCAGAACAGCATTAAGAAATTCAATTCATTGGTGTCTCAGATCTTAATCTTCTTTAATCCTTCACATCCTTTTATCAATCAACTACTAAACATCAAAATATAATAATTAAAAGCTATCTGTCGTTATAAACCAAAATATTTTAGAATTTTCATGATAACGTTTATTTTAATACTTGATTAAAATATCTGAACTAATAATCGGCATCTTAATCGTAGATGGCCTTGTGGGACTGGGACACATCCGTTCATCTCCACGTCTCGAAGTAAAAAGCAGAAGTCAATTTAATCTTGCAAAACTAATGCGTCCTGTCTTATCACGTATGCGCTACCCTCCCCTCCAATAATGCATTTCTTAATACCCATACCAATTTTAATGATCCTTCTCAAGACATATTGCAGTATATATGTTTACATGATACCAACATATAACTCTAAAATATACGTTTCATATATCAATTACTTCAACATATCCTTTATATTTTATTGCATATCATCATCTAATTTTCAATGAAATAATGACGTAATATCCGCTCAACAGATTCTAGTTCTCGCTATTACAACTATAAATACAATGAAAATAAGTACAGGCAGGATATGCTGGAAATGTTCTGTTCACAGAGACTTTTTAGAAAACTGTCATTCACACACATCAGTTCATCTTTCTAAGCTGAGTCAATTTAAACTTTAAAGCATAAAAGGTTATTGTTGTTTACGAATTGCCAGCAGGCTATCCTGATATCCAGACAACTACAACTACAGATTTCTGTAGTTGGATGATATGGAACGTTAATGATAGAAATTGATTCACGCTTAATATTCTTTACTAATGAAGCATAATTCCATTTACGTGCTCATATTTTGACGCAAAACAACAGGTTCTGGAGTATACTTATTGTATAAACTTATAAGTATAAACTTATTGTTGCATAACGCAGTACATATTCTTAAAAAATGAAATAAAATTGACAAACTCCATTTAATACTACAGACCTCTCGTTTGGACGCGTGCCCGCCTTAACGAGAATTTGTTTGGTATCGGGAAGCATGCTGTTTGCCGATAGAGTAGGATATTCATACCCCCTTAAATTCAAGCGCATTGATTTCTCAGCCCAACACCAATATTTTGGACAAATAATGGCATTTAGTGTACAAGATCGGGTTTTCTGCACTCCAATAATCTATTGCTTTGTGTTAAATGGCCAGGTAAATAAAATCATGCTTCGTATGTGAAAAGAATTAAAAGTTGGTCAATAGAGCGAATGCTAACTTATCCAGCCAATTAAATTAGCTTTGCTCAAATTGTTGGGTGGTTCCATTCCTGAACTACAGTTATCGTAATAGGGTTTTAATTTTAAAAGTTTGGTGGCGAAATTTCTGACGCCTGTGCAAGCTTTCTCATATATTTCTTTGGACTTCGTTTTAACTTTTCTCCACCGGGTTTTTCTCTGTAAGAACACGGCGTTTTACTTTCCGTTTCTCATAAGAGCTGATTCCGTTTCCTAAATCTATTCACATGATTACGAACCGTTTCTCTCTGAGGCGCATGAAGAGCAGGAAATTTGTCTATAAATTCCCGTCTCAATTCTCTACAAGAATTTGTTGTCACATAGTAGACATACATGAATATTCTTTGTGCTAAAGTTTACGGAAGTTTTGGCATTATAACACTGAAACACCTGATCTTAACACACGGAGCGACGGGAAAAGGACCCCGGAATAGAGCCGGTTATAAACAGGGCAGGCAAATCCCCCGTTAAGCCGGCCACGAGTCCAAATGGAGGCTTTGTATTTACATCATACCCAGAACATTCTCTCTTCTGTAATCATTATTAGTAAAATGTAGTACTTTCGTGAGAATGTTGCATTGCAATTACTGAAAATACCTTCAAGTATCAGAATCAGCATTTGTTCTGTTAATTTTAAGCTTATGTTTAAAAATGTTCTTCTTTTTTTTTCATGAATGTTTTCATAGCAAGTGCATTTTAAATCCTTTGCTAAATGAAAAGTATTTATTGTTTCTTGATACAGAAGACAAATTCGTTATATGCCAGGAGGCAGGAACCAGTTTTACTGAAGCGAATAACACATTTTACACTACTCCGTTACTCACGCAACTTGGTATTTAACGGAACCACCAGCACCCGGAAACATACAAAAAGTCATACCCTTTACACACCCATACACCCTTTAACGACGTGTATAAATCAAACTGAACTTCTGACTGCCTCTGGTGACCTGCGTGCTATGCGGAAAACACGCTACAATCTTTGGTTGCAACTTAAACTTTCTGTAAACGGCGCTCTGTAAAAAATGCAAATGCATGGGGGCAACTGTTGCATAGTTACAAAATACATAGTAGGGCGAATGCATCATACTATACATACAATATTCACAAATATTGTGTTCTATAACACTATTAAATGAAATAAATATCCTGCGCTATGAGCCTCAATTAGAAACGGTTTTTAACTTCGGTGCGCTGCGCTGAATTTAAAAATGCATTTCATTTTGCCGTACCACAATGAGTTATATGACAGCAGTATTTGATTGAAATTATATATTTCATTGCTTAAGTTTGTTATCGTTATCTGCGTTAAACACAAATAAAAACTTAATTTTAAACTTTTACATGAATATCATATGAAAATTATTTGTAAGACTTTGACAGGCATTGACAGTTTACCCAATGGCATTCCTTGAGAATATTCGTTAAAAGTCTAGTGGAACTTGAGTGTTATCTGGAAGAATCCTCAAGTGTAGGAGACCAACAGTAGTAGGCCATTAACATCTTAAAGATGTTGATAACGAAGCTCTTATTTAAAATATCACAATACATTCATTAAAATGGAATGGTGTTTTAAAGGTTCAAATGTAGGTTTTAAGCCCTTTCAATAATCCTTTATATAATTTCAGTTCATATATTCATTTGTTGGTTTTTCAAAGTTAAAGCTTAAAAATATTACTAATTTTATTTTATTTTAAGCTTCTCATTTAAGATTTCCTAAATTTCTAGCAGTATCACATGTACGACATCTTACTTCAGCCATATTTTAAGAGTTTTTATTTCTGACTCCATACTTTGCTCAGATAGAATAATCAATTGTAGACAACAACGTAAGTTAATATAATACGAACTGTTGCTCATAAATACCAGACAAGTGTTGACAGATAGAAGGCTATTGCAGTGACAACTAAACATCCATGAAAGGCAAATCAAGAGAAGAATATAACAGTTAGTTTTTAGATTAACAATTTATTGACAAACAGGCTCTGAATCTACATCTATTCGTTTTTTGCATTGAACAAATGAACACGAAACTATGTACCTTCATTTCACAATGTTAAAAAAAATGGTGACGAAGACGATGCTGCACTGTCAGGTCATGCTTAGGTAGAGAGCAACCCCTTTACAATGAGCATAGAGAAATTCGGACCCATAGGAATCGACTGCGGGCTCAAGGATTTGGGAAAGCACAGCATGTGAAATCAGCGACCCATGAACCCAGCCAGCCTGCCTGTTAATCCTCACCTCCCCTACCTTACTGGGAGGACACAGATAAAATAGCGGTCACCATGTCCCGGACAAGAAGATTAGAAACGGGCATGGGCGAAGGATTCCTTTAAACCTATTACCATCCTTTCCACTGTATGGGAACACGCGTAATTAAACGTGCAGGGAAAAGCGAGGTTTTTAATCTGATTTCAGTACCATTTTGTGAATATCTTGAGAACTTATGGGCTTATTTTGGTGAATTTTATGATCTTAGTTGAATAGTTTTCTTTGGTGCCAAAGTAAGTGTATTATTTTCGTATAATTAGCTTTAGTCCACGTGTGTCTAAAGTTAACTATAAATCACTTTCCTAGGCTGAGAAAGTGAATACGAAAAACTTATTTAGATATTTGAAATCTGTCGAGTACCCGTTTGATAAATAAATATAGTGTTCCAGACATATGTGTGTTTGGATTGTTACTTCAGTTAATAACTAATTCCCTGAAGAACTATACCCTTCTACCGTTGCAGGGGAAGCTCGCTCGTCAATTTAGTCTTCTTATGTATTTAGTATGGATAATAAACATTACTCATTAGTTATTACACATATACAAAACAACGTATTGCCTACATAATTAATGCAACTTTAAAAACGTCGCGTTTTGCAAAATGGATTAAATCACTCTCAATCTAATTTATTCCTAGTAACTGTTCTTGACCTTAAACTACCCATTTCCCCCTAGAACATGTTTGATCACCGGAATCTGGGTCTCTTAGTTTTGTTCTGATCCCACATCGTTGTTACATATCTTCATTTATTCACCGCCACGGGTGACCGAGGTCGTTAAGGCGGGGACTTGTGAGTGGGAGGTCTGGGGTTCGAATCCCGCAAGGACCGTCCTCCCTGACTGAGGTTTTTTCCAGGTTTTCCTCAGTCCTCATAAATGACAAATGCCGGGGAGGTACCCTAAACTTAGGCCTGGAGCGATTCCTTCCTTAAAAATAAATCCTTTCCCAATATATCATTTCATCTCATGTATCATCAGTGTCCATCGCCTGTGGTGCCTCTGTAGCAAAAGCGGACGTTAAACACCATTCATTCATTCATTCATTCATTCATTCATTCATTCATTCATTCAAATTCAACCACTTGCATTTAGGTCTTTCAATGTCATCATGAAGGTCCTGATTTTTATTTTGGGTATTAGTAATTTACATTTAATTTAAAACATAGGGCCTTCCTCCTCCTCCTCCTCCTCCTCCTCCTCCTCCTTCTTCTTCTTTTGCAAACATGTATTATTTTAATCTCTTTAGCTCCAGAGTTTGATAGATTTGATTAGATTGTAAAGGACGGAGAAGGATATTGGTTAAGAGCAGGTCGTTTGTGCATTCTCTTTCAGTGTGGCCACATCCGGGAGGAAAGGAAGTGAGTGAAGGAGACACCGAGCTGTAAGGCATGAACATTGAGGGGTTGCTATAACACCCCTTATGTTCATGGAATTGAAACTCTTCAGAAGAACTGCTTCCATATTAGACGCCGGGGCAGAAACCTTTCCAAAGCGCAAGCCGCTGTTACGCCGCAGCAGCTCTGTTCGCCTGACATTTTCGACCCCGCAACAGAATAAAATGATAGGAAATGGGAGAGGGGAAAATTCATGGAAAGAAAACATCCATCTCAGCATTCGCCTAAGTGAACAAGAAAATCATGGAAAAACCCAAGTCAGGATGGCCGGCCCTAGAGAATTTGAACTCGGAACTTTTGATTGTGAGTCCCAAGTATTAGCGCGTGAGCCACTTATTTGTGTTTCTGTTGTTTTAAGGGATGTAATTTGCCCTAAATGTATTCCGTAAAATATTTTACGATCTTATAATCTATTTTGTTTTTGTCATATGGAACGGTACGCATTACATGTGTTTTAACTGTTGACTACACTTAAGGCTAATAGATTTCATGTAAGTATTTCCTAACATGGGCAAAGACACATATATAGTCAGAGAATCTAAGTTTAGTAATTAGTTTTTCGTTTATATTTACTTTTTAAATGTAATCCTAGTTTCATTCATGCAGCCAGTTAAAAAAAAGTCAGGGAAAACAAGGGTAAACATGAATGACTTCGCTTTCTAAACGAAATGCATTTTTTTTTTCATAACTTTTGTTCGGAATATCTTGAGCGCTCAAGAGACAGACAGCTATTGAACTCTTATTAGAATCTGTACTGTGATTTATAAGAACTATGTAAAATTAAAGTCCCTCCCCCAGACTTAGTAGCTGCTGTGTTGTACAAATACTGAATCGAAATTCTGATTATCCTGATGAGTGATTTTTCTCAAGCATCTGCCAATTTTTTGAAAAAAAGTTTGTTGAGATTTGATGATAAAGAGAATACTACAGTGGGTCTAGACTGTTGTTCTATTTTTTTGACTTATTGGTATAGGTTTCAAGAAGCTGGTAATTAGCGGTATGAATCTTTCTATTTTAAATGTTCATCCGATAGCCCATCATTCTGCACCTTCTTGTTTTGTTTTATTCAATTATATTAGTCATATGGGGATTAGAACATAGCATTCAGTATTTCGCATTTGTTTTGAAAGTAACCAGTACTCCACTATTTCCGAGATATAAGAAATATAATGGTTCTTAACTCACGGTTCGAATCCCGGCTATGACCCAATTTTTTCAAGTCTGGTTCTTCTTTTCGAACTAATTCCCTACACATGGTATTATGAAAAAACTAATTATATGTATAAATTAACGCGCTCCTCATCTTGCGTTAATTGTAGTTCAAATAATTCCATGCAACGTACGCACGTTGCACTAAGGATGGGTAACACGTGGTAGAACATTCTATATTATGGCTCACCATCTGGTGTTGTGAAGCAAAAGAACGGAAAAGGCTCAGAAGCAGAGGAAAAGCTTTTGACAAGGCTTGTGTAAAGTGTCCCGAAATTGTTATTGAGGATATTATGGAAATATCGTATGAGTTTGTCGGTGCATCTGTTTACTTAAAATACCTTTCTTCTGCGGATTATTAAAGGAAGTTGATTTTCAGTTTATCAGCAGAAAGCGAAAGTGTTATAATGGTCGTAGATAACATCGTGAGGCGTAAAGGTAAAATGTTTAAAAAGGGGGGGGGGGTCGCACAACAATTAAATCACACAGTGGCACTGACCTAAAAACAAAGGACTGGCATTTACATGGTATTTAAACAAGTTCCACGTTGTAAGGGGTGGGGAGGCAGTGATTTGGTATTCGAACCCTTCCCCCCCAAATAAAGAGAGACATACAAAGAAATAAATGGTGAAATGGTAACATTGAACTAGAATTGACAGCTTTTGATATTCAAACGCTCATATTTTCACTGTTTTTAGAAATGTTTTTCTATGGTTTTGTAACTTTTAATCCCTTTCAATGCCGTTTAGCTCTTCAATAGACTTAACTTTTTAAAATAATAGCAATCGGTTCCCGAAAGCGGTCAATCCTTATTCACGTTTCTTACGACATTTATGTAACCACAATGATCATCACTTCACAACCAACATGTTTCAGACGCAATTGTAGCGTACCGCCACGGCTGGCCGAGGTTGTTAAGGCGCGGACGCGTGAGCGGGAGGTCTGGGGTTAGAATCCCGGCAGGACTTTCCTCTCTGACAGGTTTTTCCCTCAGTCTTCATAAATGGCAAATGTCGGGGAGGTACCCTAAACTTAGGTCTGGAACGTCTTTTTCCTTGACAAATTCCTTTCCCAATATATCATTTCATCTCATGTATCATCTGTGGTGCCTCAGTAATAAAAATGGGCGTTAAACACTATTAAAATAAATATCTGAATGCATCATTGAATTATCAACAAATTAAATGAATAGGCAAAGGGGCCTGGGGACATAAAGCGCTAAACATGCGTGATACGTGAGCAAAAACAATAACATAACAATATATGAAACCAGAAACTCGATTCGAACTTGGTTCGCAGCTCAGAAGTCAAATTGTTCCCTCTACATCACTACAGTCTCTGATAAGTAAGAAAGTTCATCGGCCTGGTCAGAAGAGCACTTAAATATGACGTGATACTGAGCAGACACCAAACTCACTCCGGAAAGTAAATGCAAACTGGATGCGAACGTGACTTGCAATTTAGAAGCAAAAGTTTCCTCTATACCATAACAGTAGGGGATAAGGAAAAACAAGTCCATAGTTTTCAGTGAGAAAAATTATTAAAATACATAAGAAAGTAATAGCTAGGGCGTTGAAGCTCTTAAAGTTGTTGTTTGAAAATTTTCCCAAAATTAGATCCTAGTAGTATTGCAGTGATTGACAACGTCCTCCAAGCATATGTGATAATTAGGAAATATCCTGGAGGAATGGTGACATCATATCATGGCTGCATCATAATTTCGACGAGGTTCTTGTTAAGGTAAAATTGCTGGTTTTGGTGAAGTCTCACGGGAACCAGTACGTAAATTGATGGACGCGAATCACATTGTACTGCGGCCGACCCTTTTTACTGCTACTTTAAACCACAGGTAGTTGGTTACGTCGACAGTACACGGCCTTCAAACTCTTAAGACATGCAAGCTGTTGTTGATGCAGCAGTCCGTGTTGTAATGTGGTAGTTGATAAGTGCAGTGCTTGCAGATATCATGTGCTGCGAGAAGAAGAAAACACGTGCGACTTAAGAGTGTATTTGTAGATACCGTTGTAGACAGAAACGTTCGTTATTCATTTAGGACTACACTGACAACAGTGACACTGAGATTATGTAAGTACTAGTTCATTTTCATGCCAAGTGATATCTAAAAATGGACTAATGTAAACTCACTCTAAAACAAATGTATTAAGTACTTTTACGGGTCAGAATAACATCTTTAACTGAACAAATTATCTCAAAAGAAAATTCCAATATTGCATTATTCTTATGAGGTGTTCTATGAGGTTCAATTTACTGGTAATGTTTTAAAAATTAATGATTATCATATGAACTATTTATTACATTACCACATGCTTTTACCGAATAATTTACCAAGTAAATGTTGGCCTGCATAGTTGCAAATGTAAGAGCAGGAGCTAATATTAACTCTGAGAGACGAAAAATGCAGTTCACAAGCTGTGAAAATAATATTAGTTATACTATTGATACGCTTTAATGGCGATAATTGCTGTTAGACTCATATTAATGCACATTTATTATAACAAATTTCAATCTTATAAATCTGCAATACTGCTTTGCTCTTCGTGTATCTTTGTAAACAGGGGCGTGGTTACATAGAACTCCCTCCCCCTTTAGTGTCCTTTATTCTACCAAGGTGCATTTCCCCCCATTTTTCTTTTTTAGTGTGTTTGTTGCATGGCGAATCTTTTAAGTTATGTTATACTTGCTTTATTTTCAACTTGGCAAGCATAAAGACCGCGCCTTATTTTAAATAATACCATTCGCCACTGATGCAAAAGCATATTGATGCTTGGAGTGTGGTTTATGGCAAATCGCCATTTTTAATATATATATATATATATACAGGTATCCGTCAAAAAAGACCTAAGCTTATAGAAATGCTATTCATGAACTATCAAACACAATGGAAATATTTAATTTTTTAATGTTAATTTGATCTTTGCTCTCAATTTATGTATTTTTTAAAATTATTTTCTTATTTTTGCAAATTTTCTGCTGTTGTAGATTGTTTCATTGGCGCAAATAAAAAGTATTTGTTACTTCTAACGCAGCTGTTGAAAATAATGTTTTGTGGCTGATTTCATTTTATAAGGTTCAAGTTTAAATGGGTTGCTACCTGAGAGCTGTACATTTTCATTGAGATACCAATTTAAAAAATTAATGAGGAATTTCTGGCGACATCGTTTGTTAGACCTGACAAGTATAGGCTCTCATTCCACAATTAGCTCATTAATAAAAAATGAGAAGAAATGTCATTTGTTTAGTAAATGCCTTGCAGTTAGGTATTAGCATGTCATGAACCTGATTCCTCTTTTTTTTTTTTTTAGTAGTGTTTAACGCCCGTTTTTTTACTACTGAGGCACCACAGGCGGTGGACACTGATGACACATGAGACGAAATGATATATCGGGAAAGGATATTTTTTTTAAGGAAGGAAGCGTTCCAGGCCTAAATATTTGCCAGTTATGAGGACCGCGGAAAACCTGGAAAAACACCCAGTCAGGGAGGACGGTCCTGGTGGGATTCGAACCCCAACCTCTCGCTCACGAGTCCGCGCCTTAACGACCTCGGCCGCCCGTGGCGGCAATGGTTCCTCTGTCTACAAATATTACGTTACTGACATCGTGAAGACCTACCCCTATAAAGTTGCACACAATAGAACACTATAAATCCTTGGAAGGAAATTTAGAGGGAAAAAAAAACTAAATTACATGAAATGTATTATATTTTTCCAGGTTATAAAAAAACGAGTATTACATACATTACATGCCTGATTTTTTACAATATTGAGTTCAGCTGTACATGTTTCTGGACTGGGGAAAAGATGTGACAATAATACGTCCTAGTTGTTTGGTGGTGTGTTCCCAACAAAGTCTTGTCGGCCCTGATGGTGTAGTGGTAACCATACTTTCTCCTAAATCCAAGATCGCGGGTCCGATTCCGATCAGGATCGATGGATTTTTTCGGGCGTAAAAATCCTAAGTATGGCTTCCTTCGGAAGGGAAGTAAAACCATGGGTCCCGTGTCGTACATTTGCGGCATGATAAAGAAACTCAGAGACCTCTGAGCAAAATTTTTCGTCCGTTTCACGCGCTGAATTGAATGGGACACTGATGACTTGAGATGTTAAAAGAGTATCCAAATAAAACGAATCAAAAAAAGAAAGTATTTCCCCACGATTTGCTATATTTTTGGGGAAACTGCCAACCAACAATCAGGTTAAAGCATAAGACTTGCTTCTGGAAATTTCTGACATTTCCAATGGTCATTCATTTTCCCAAAATAATAAACGAACACACTGCAGAAATTCAAACAATGCATGTGCCACAATATGTTCATTTATGATACAAAAATAAAGTCGGATGTTTAGCAAATACTCTGCAGATTTCATTTCACAATTCGACCCTATGCCGAAAGATAGTCAGCATTTAAATATCAAACTGTACATATAAATTCAATACAGGAATGTCTGGAAGTTCAAATTTGGAAACAAATTCTCAGTGGTGAAAATATAGATTTTGGGAACATGGATAGGTTGACCATTACTTGTTTCAATTATGCTCCAGGTACCGCAGTGGATGTTTAAGTTGTTCTTCTGTTCTGATATATACAATATCTGACAAAGGATAAACTTTCAATGTTGGTAATTTGAAGAATGAGCTAGAAGCTGTGTGCAACAAATTATAAACAGCATAAAATAGTAGTATTATAGTAATTTACATATTTTTTCTACATAGATAATGTTGCTGTTCCCGTCTTACTGCCTATATTACATATTTCAAGTGCCATTTTAATGCCTGAACATCCGGGGTTTATAAATAGGTAATGGCATTTTATAGAAGGAGCAGTGTCTTTTATTCAGAAAGCACCGCCTTCCGGTGTTCCGGGAATTAGAAACAGGGTAGCTTCATTCATCATCAACAACCAGCTGGACCATAAGCATAAACAGAAACATAACACCAGCGTTGAGTGTGTAAGACCTGCCATTGTTCAAACAATACCTGTTCACTGGAAATCTGCGCAGTTATCGCTACAGTGGTGCTTATTTTCTATTCTGATGGCATGCATGATGAAAACGACTGGATAGTAAAAAATTAAACCACATACTTTAAGTAGTCCAAAAAGTTTCGTTGTCTCGAAGGTTGGTACAAATCCGTAATCCATGGTCCTTATGTCAGATCAGAATAGGCAAAGAAAAACAGGAGACACTTTCTTTCTATTTTAGTAAGAAAGTGAAATCTACTGAAGAACCGCGCGTAAATGAATATATTGAAGCCAATAGTGAATTACACATCGCTTCAACAAGCAATGCAATTAACTGTGTAGCATGTGATTTACTCCTATCTCCAACTCTAGATGGTTCCGGAGAAACTTCTGGAAAGGCGTGTTTACACGAATTATTTTTTTTTATATTATTAATTTGCATTTTTATTGTCCACAGTGCTCTAATTTTTGTGAACAATTTAACCACTATAATTTTTTAAAAGAATTATTTTAAGCAGTAATAATTCAATGTGTTCTGTCGATTTATCCAATATATTGTTGGTTTGTTTGTTTGTTTTTTTTTCAGTTAAATGTTGTACCAGTCTTAATCTATGAGTGAGTTTTTTAAATTATCATACCAAACTGGGCCTTAAATTTATGGTTATTACTTTAATTTTGAAACCTATGTGTTGACCGTTTTAGATGCCTACAACGACCAATGGCGGCTAATCTGAATGGTTGCAGGCTGGCCTTCGAAACCCAGGAAGTGGTGCCTAACGATTTTAGCGGTGAGTTCTGAAGCAATACTTAATCAGTAAATTTTTATTTTTTTCATTCACTACTAAAATACCTGTCAACCCATTTGGTCAATTATGTGTTCTAGATTCCACTTTATTCCTTTGAAATAGCAAACATTTCAATATACTGTTTAAAACAAAGGCTAGTCCTGAATTTTGAGCTTCCAATATTCACCTGCCCATTTTATAAAATTAATAAAGAAAAAAAAAAGTTGGCCAAATTTAAGAATCTATATTTTTATCCCCTAGTTAGTTATTCCTAATACAAAACCGAGCCTCATGTTGATTCTTACTACCCCACTGTTTGTGTATCAGCCTACTCGGCGGTTATTCGAATCGTAGCCAATCAGACGAGGGCAATTGCGGTTTCGCAGCTGTGATATAGAGGTATTGTATTTGTTTACTCTCAGCCTCAAACTATGTTGAATTATCATTACCTGAAATTCAATAAGCATATTTTAGTTGCTAAAGTTTTACTCAGAAATAAGAAATAAGAACAAACTACACGTATAATAATGATCTATAATCTTCAGTTTAAATACTCGGCTACTATCTCTTGAGGAAAGTATTAAGTTACCACTTATAGAATCAGAGGTATAGGGGTGGTCAACGCATTGCTGCAAGTGCCATATAGCGTTTTGCTGAGGTATTTATTGTAGGCACTTTGTTCATGGATTTCCTTTTTCAATAATACAGTTATTTAACGTGTCTTAAATCTGCTACGCGAGACCTACGGCATAGTATGAGCGGAAGAGCCGGTTTCGAATCTGAGATGAGCACAAGACGATGTTTCGTATTCATAGTCAATTCCAACACTATGACCAAATTTCCTGTTTGAAGGCTGAATTTTTCATAAAAAAAAAAAAAAACGCAACGATCGCTGTGTATGACATTGTAAATGTACGAAATGGACTGGGAAGCTGTTCACATCACAAGAAAAGCTCATTTTGATCAATATTTTGGGAAAATGTAACATTTTAGAAGATAAGCACACTGATGGGGTATCAGAAGCAAAGAAGAACAAGGCTTGGGAAGATATTTATGATACAATGCAAATGAACGAATAACAAAGGTAGGTTATGTATACGTTGTTAACGTATAATTTAATTTGTACCTAGTTACTTATAGTAAACTGCTCTGTATACTTTTTCTCGATTATTTAAACATATATATTTTCACTGATATTTAATAGTAATCTACAGTTATTTGGAAAAAGAGAATTATTAATGGTAATGAAAGTAAGAGAAATTGAAACATTTATTTGCATGCATTTAAATTTCCGCAACAGTTAATAATACAGATTAATACTGATAAGTGTACCAATTCATGCTATACCATTGTAAGCAAACATAATGTGAAAATATTTTCAAATTATACACATTTAAGATTAGTATTTCAATAATTAATCGAAACAATATTTTGGAATAACTTTTTCTGCAATAGCATTTTTCTCTCATATTAAGCAGATAGATGGAGGCCCCATTGTAGTTTGTTTTTAATTTTTTCTTACCACTTTATAACTTTCAAATTTCATTATAGTAGATGTTTGAGAAATAAAAGAACTAGTAATTTGTAGAGACTGTAACTAGCTGATAAAATAGTGGTGTATATAATAGTTAAAATTTTTTATTTTAGTCCCCTTGGTTGGTTGGAGCCTAGAGCCCTTAAATTTCAATAGGCTAGTACTGCTGAACCAGGAACTGAGGTCTGATGCAATCAAGGTGAAAATTTTGTACTTATTTTATTATTTAGAATTTAGATAAAGTTTTAGTATAACATCATGATTTTATTAAAATTTCTGTAGTCATAAGGAGGTACACCTAAAATGGCCATATAGGTGGAAACCCTTTGTAGTTTGTAATTTTCTTAGCACTTTCAATAAATTTCAAATGTTTTTAAATGACGTTAAGAAAATAAAATGGGACGGCTACAAATATGTGTTTTGATTGTAATATACCTTAAATACACTAATAGAAATCAAATAAATGCAGCCTGTTCTCATAATAAGACTTGTGTCATATATAATTACCAATTATTATTTTTGAAAATGCATTGACAGCAAGCTACAAACCTATCTTATCCAGATCATATCTTATCTTGGATGTAATGTATTTCAGAGATCTGTGCTACAGTTGAGGAATGTTGCATGAATATAAAGATGAGCAGGAAAATGGAATTTAGTGATGGAAAATGGAAGTCATCTCAAACCAGATGATGGTCCTCCAGTAGCTGATGTGAAGTCATTTCCAGAACTGGATACTATGGCCCCTCATCTTTCACATCATGTGGGCTTTCACTTTGCCAATGATGCTATGGAAATAGTAGAAGGTAAGCAACATTAACAACAGTGCTTTAAGATCTGTTTTAATTACAACTGAAATGAGATCTAAAGCCTCATGATATTTATTATTATTTCTTTAATTCAGACATAAACATTTTTATTTTCTGTGACAAATTATTGTTACAAAATGACTCAAATTTCACTAATTTTGTCCCACTTACTTGGACATGTTTCAAAGGCATTTGCCTCCATCTTCAGCTTGGTCCCATTGAAGCGGCCAGTAGAACCAAACTAAAGATGGAGGAAATCACCTTTGAAACATGTCCAAGTAAGTGGAACAAAATTAGTGAAATTTGAGTGATTTCATAACAATAATTTGTCATATTATAATATATTTTACTGTGAAAATCCCCAATACAAAATAAATACTTAAAAAATGTCAGTTTATTTGGGGAGTATTGAAGATTCCGCTTTTATTTTCTGCCCAAAATAATTTTTTTGAACCTAATGTGCTTAGAAAATACCTTCTCATTTATTGTTCCACAATTTTTGTTTGCAGAATGTGAAACCACCGCTACGTATGTGTTTGATCAGGGGTCAACTTGTAAACCTGGAGATGACTTCATAGAATTACCATCCAGAGATTCTACAACTCTTCCACAGGCTGCTGGACCAAAGAAAAAAGTTTTGCAGGATGCCAAGTAATTGAAAAATAATTAAAATCAAGGCTGCAGCAAATCCAACAGCAACAGGAGGAAGATAGGGCTCTCTTCCAGCTGGTGGAGGATGGTGGAATGGTGGAAGAGACCTTCTGGATTTGCTAAGAAAATGTTGGAATATACAATGCAGAGGAGAAATGCAAGCAAGCAGCTTTGAAACACAGGGGAGATGAAAGCAAGAACTTCATCAGCTTCAACTTGCTGTTTTGCAAGAATAATTGTAGTCTTTTATTTTATTTTATTTTGCTTTATTTTTGACTTTGTAAACATATTGATTTTTTCAGTCAGTTTTAATTATGTATGCGTTGCACCTTTACTTCTAAGTTTTCATTTTCCTTGCTTTTGATATCACATTAGTGCTTTCAGCCTGAAAAGATATATATATTATAAAAATTGATCAAATTAAGCTTTTCTTCTGGACATTGAGCATAAACTGGTTTGCTTTCAGTGACACAAAAACATTCTTTACTTTGAAACTGATTTTCTTCTACTCAAACTCATATAACAAGAAATAAAATATGGCATTATTTAAATAAAGTGTGACTTCTTGGTTTTATTGAAAATGAAGTTGAACCATAAAGCCAAGCATTTATATTAAGAGAATCTATTTGTAAAGTGGCACATAAGTGCTATAAACTGTAACATGAGATTAACAATTCAGTTTTACTACAAATCTAATACCAACATTTAAATAATTTCACCCATAAAATATTAAAACAAATTAAATTTTCGGATAACATCTCATCACTATTGAATAATTGTAATAATTAGAATTATAGCTCCTATAAGAATTAATAGGATATTCTTTATTTAAATATAGTTTAGGCTAACCCTATAGTCATAAAGTCTTCCTACAGCATAAGTGATGCATATAGGAAATGTATAGGGTAAGCCATGCTTAAAGGAACAATATACTGCAATAATGGATCACAGCAACAAATGTCAAAATTAAATTGTCCATATTGTCTGCATATTGAGGGAGTAAAATCTATTGTGCTGCTAATAACAGTGATGGAAAATACAAGCATATGTTGTCAACTCTGAGAAACAGAGAATGTTTTCATTCAATAATAGTCGCTCATTATTAAAATAATATTAATGCACAACTAGTATTCTGTAAAAACATTTATTTAAAATTACACAAAAACACATAAAATAAAATGGATTAGTAAAAAATGAATTTGAACTAGACATAAACATTTTTTACAGGCCATAGCTTGATTTTTGGATAAAACAATGAGAAATTACAAAAATGTTTTTATGTGTCATAAGATAATGCACATTCTGTGAAAGCTAACTAATCCCTTTAAAGCTTGGAAGGTGGCCATAGCTTACTTTCTTGCTCAAATCAACTCAAAATTAAATTTGCTCTAATTGGATCAGTTTGATATCTTTTCTGTACTGCTTATAAATTACGTAAATTTATTTCCATACTATAATAAAATACTTAAGTTGAGTACATAGGGAAAATGAAACGGAGTTCTTTATAGGTCAAAATGGCATGGATTTATAATAAAATAATGAGAAAATTTTCAAAAATTTATTCATGGTGTCACTATTTATTTACTGTTACATAGCAAGCTCAAACTGCTAAGTTTGTACTATCTAAATCAAGTTTGTGATATCTTTGCATTACTGCTTATAAATTAAGTTTGTGATATCTTTGCATTACTGCTTATAAATTAAGTAAATTTATTTTAGTACTTACCTTTGAGTATGCAGGGAAATTAAATGGAATTATATATTAAATTTTTCTTTTTAGGTCAAAATGGCATGATTTTCTGATAAAATAATGAAAATTCTCAAAAAAGTTTTTATGGTATTATTACTTTCTTGGTGAATAATAACTCAGAATTAAGTTTGACCTAATTGGATCAGTTCGTGATATCTTTTTAGTACTGCTCATAAATTATGTACATTTATTTCCTATAATAAAATCTAGTTTAGTACACAGGGAAATGAACTGGAGTGACAGTAAATGAAATGGAACTAGATATTAAATATTTGTATATAGGTCAAAATGGCATGGTTTTCCAATAAAATAATGAGAAAACTCTCAGAAGCATTTTTATAGTGTAATTATTTACTTACTGTTATATACCTAACTCAAACTGCTAAGTTTACGTTATTGGAATCAGTTTGTAATATCTATGCAGTATCACTTACCAATTATGTTAATTTACATCAATTTTACATTACTTAATTTTGAGTATGTAGGGAAATGAAATGGAGTGCACTAAATGAAATAGAATTAGATATTAAACCTTTTTTTTTTAGGTCAGAATGCCATGGTTTTCTGATAAATGTTGTCATTATTTACTTGCTCTTATAACTCAAACTGCTAAGTTTGCACCATTTGAATTGGTTTGTGATATGTATATAACACCAATTAAAATTATATAAATTAATATAAATAGTATGAAAAAAATAATTAACTTTCAGTAAGCAGGGAAATGAAATGAAACATTACTGAACATTTCCACATAAGTCAAAAAGGTATGGTTTTCTGATAAAATAATGAGAAAATTTGCAAAAATATTTTCATGGTATCATTACTTACTGGCTGTTGTATCTAGCCCCAGTTTGCACTATCTGTATCAGTTTGTGATATCTATGCAATGTCTCTTATAAATTATGTAAATTTATATCAATACTACAATAAAATACTTACTATAACAAAAATAATTAAATCTAAACTTGCTATTAACATCAGAATATGCTCATAAACCATTATACTACTTAAAATAAGAATATCATAAACCTCCAATGACTACTCCTATATGTGAAACAGAAGAATAAACAATTAAAGACATAGTTTGGAGTATTAAACTATATGATTATCAAAGATTCTTATTACTCTAATTTTAAAAATGTCTGTCTATAAATTACTGGCAAATAATATGGAACAATAAGATCTTTTTCTGCCGATTCAGGAAAGTTTTGGTACATTACTCCAAAGTTGTAAAATCTTTTGGAAGTGTATGACAGGGGCTACTCATGCAGGACAAACCTACTCCAAATTGCTTGAAATGATGCATTAGGTTCAAAGAAGGAAGACAATCATCAAAAGAGTACTTCTGGAATCTTTCCAAACATAGTATGCACAGTGATTTGCATCAATACTCCCAATGCAATTGCAATAACATATCAACATACTGTATTAAGAAAACTATCAGAGCTCTAGCATTTACTTCACTTGACATAAATGCACATTAAACCAGAGAGAAAAAGGCAAATTTTTCTTATAACATTCCGGATAGTGCGAAAAAGTTGTGTATTTACCTTGAATGTTATGTCAGAAAATATTGAACAAAATGAAGAAATTCTTCATCACATTTCTTCAATGTGAAAATTTTGAGCAGTACTTTATGCAAGAGAAGATTATGTAAATTATTGATAACACAAGTGAAAATTGAGAAAAATTAGACTTTTACATATTTTTGTTTCTATATTTAAAATTATAAAATTTTGTTATTTTTAGCAAAAACAATTTAAATTTGTTTTTTTTTTTTTTGGACTATCATGTAGTACTATCAATGTAAATATAGCAAATATTGTTTACATAATTTAATGATGAGCTTCCATTTATAATTATAATACATTTAAGAAAAATTCTTTGATCCATAGACAATTTTAATGTATTTCCTTTGATCCGACAACTCTATGAAGTTTATAACGTTTCTTATGTCCTGAGTTTTATGTAAAATAAATTAAAAATATATTTTATAAATTAAATATATACATTAACAAAGGTAAAGATTTCATTTTTGATAAGTTTACTTTTTCCTTTGCATAATGAAAATGCAAACTCATTGGAGTTTATGAAATAACTAAATTAATAAAAATTAATAGGTAATGATACTAATTTTGCACTTTTAATTTATATTTAAAACCTAGTTTTTCATTTATTCTTTGAAGGTATTTGATCTTTTAGCAAGATTAACACTGAAATGGAATGAAACTTCTATATAAATAAATGAATATATTGTTATGACAGTTTCGTTGTATATAAAATTACAGGTTAAATTTATAAAATATTTAAAATTTTAAATTCTTATATTTAAAAAAAAAAAGCCTTTATGTATTTAACTAAAATTTTTTAAAGTTATTTTAGATGTATTTCTAAAGTTTCGTTTTAGTTTGTGCTCTATATATGCTAATAATGAACACTTTTTTTAATAAAATAAGCACTGGGATTGGAAGTAATAAAGTGAATTAATGACTGATTGTGTTTATGGAAAAACACCATAAAAGCCTGATATGTGTATATTTACTCTAGCTAGAATCGATCTAATCCAATCAGCACTTGCGAAACAATTTCCCTTGTGTCCCATATAGATCAGTACTAAATTGAAAGGATTATATTTCATTCATTTCTATGTGACGGAAACTGGAGTTTGGGGGGAGGGGCGTTTTTATTAACCCTTAAGGGAAGGGAAATATTTACAGCCCATGTTGCAGGAACGGCATAACATGCTAGCTTGGTTTGATATTATTATTATTATTATTATTATTTATTTATTTATTTATTTATTTATTTATTTACGGACGCTCTTCAACATCTCAGATCATCGTCTCATTCAATTCAGGGTCTGAAACTTCCGATAAATTTTTCTCAGAGGCCTTTTCTTTCATGCTTGAGGTTCTTTTTAAGCGTCTTAAACCTAGGACTCGGGGCCCACGGCTTTACTCACTTTCAAAGGATTTTTACGTCCTAAAAAGATCCATCGACTCTAGCTGGGATTGAACCCGCGACCTTTGGATCTGCGAGGCAAATATGGTTATCACTAGACAACCAGGACAGACTTTATAGACTGTGCGAAGCACTTCCCGTTGAGGAAGGCATTCTAATAAAACTAATGTGCAATTTAATTAATGTAAGGCTTTTACAATAATTGAAAACATTTTTTTGTGTCTGGAGCAGCAGTACCAAGGTTAATCTTTGTATCATTAGCATCATAAATATACAAGTAGAAAGGTACAAGGAGCATGGTGAAGTTACTATCAAGGAAATATGAGTTCGAATCCACTAATATATTTAAATCACATTTTGGGCTAAAAATGACAAAAGTGACCAAGCTGTCTGTAGCATAACAGCATCACTTAAGAACATTTCCCAATGACGTTTAAATTAGATATGTTGCTTTACTTACTGCAATATTTGGAATGTAATATAAGGGAATCGTTATATTTTGTAGTCTTAAATATTATCATTGTGTAGTTTAACTTTATTCTAATCAGAGACGTTTTAACCAGTTTAGATTGAATTTCATATACCATTTGTACGTGTATCGAATATTGCTATACACATTGAGCATGTATTTATGTGGAGGTGTTTACAATTAGTGTGCAGCTGTAAAAACAGAGTTCGCTTTGGAACTGCCTATTTCAACTACTTTTCTTTCACAACAAAGATTGAGGTTCAAGGGCTCTGTGTGTGTGTTTTATTAACTATTTATTGTCAATTTACAATTTGTCCTGGCATTTGTAAGTTGATTTTAAATGAAATCTTAAGCAGTATTCATTTCACTTAATGCCTACAGATAACCTTAATTGCATAGCCGCTTACTATTATCTTATTTTGCAATTTCGTTAACAGATGATCCTGTTTCACGAAATCCACTAGTTTACTAGTTACTAGCCGCAATTCCACCAGTTCTAAAAAAAACTGTTTCTTGAACATTTATTCTACAATGGTATAATCGTAAACTTTTGTCGATAGTCACTTGTCAAAGTTACTAGTGTAGCGACTGTATCCTAGCGACGAGAAGGCTGTTTCGCGAATGTTTATTATTCCGTGGACTGTTTGTTTCTTGATGCGATTTTGTTTACGAGACATTTGTTTTAAATCATATATTCAAATCAAGAAATGGCATGTTTACCACATCGAAAAAGAATCTATAGTATTCAAAACAAAGTAACAGTGCTGCATTTAATTATTCAGCATAAAGAAGTAGTGCTTATGCAATTGTGCGACAAAATTACGAAGAAAGACAAAGCCGAAATGTGGAACATAACAACGCAAACTGTGAAAGGGTTGCATTTAATTATATCGGAGAAAGATAACGCATATGTGAGGGACACTTTTTGGGCAAACGTCAAGAAAGCTATAACGGTAAGTGTTTTGTTTTACATTCATATTAATATCTACAAATAATGGTGTAAGTAGCTCAGTTTCTACAGTATTTTTTTCAGATTCAAATAAATAATTCAAGAAGTATGGGAATGGGTGGTGGATTTGAGACCACATATTGCATAAATAACACTTAATGTGATTTGTAATTAAAATACCTTGAGCTTAATTGATAGAATCAATACATAACCTAAAATATATACACTAGTATGTACCCATTCAAGATTCGGGAATAGAATTTCACTAGTTAACAATACCAATATTACAAGACCAAATGTTTCGTGAAACAGAACACCGATAAAACAAAATCGCACGGTAATAATATCAGCCTGCCACACTAGTAACTAGCAGTTTACGCTCGTAAGTTCTAGAAACACACACTTGTTAAATAAACAAGTAGTACTACAATGGAGTCTAGTTTTACTAGATCACAAGCTTCGTGAAACGAGACACTGGTGGCTTAATTGCCTTCAAATTCTTTTTTCATTATTTTTAAATCATTCATTTTATTTGGTGGCTCGTGATAAGGAAATTTCCTACCCAACATTTGCATTCATTATTAAGAAAAACCATAATGGAATATATATATATAGCCAGATTGGCCGGTGCCAGTATCGAAAAACTGCATTTTGAAAACTTAAAAATAAATTTTATGTTTCGATTATAAGAATATATTGCGCATTGTATTCAACTTCTGCCAGCCGATGCACAGAAAATTTTCGATCTGCTGCCAGCTAGCAGATGGTACAGTATTGTAAACTCTAAGGTAACCATAGTTAATGAAAACAATTCATATTCCTTAGGCAATCAAAGAGCGACGTTAAATGTATCTGTTCGTGTTAACTGCATGTTCAGCTCTTGAACAAGCAGTGAACTTATGGTTTTTAGGTTTGCAGAGAGCATCTGTGTTACATAGAACGTTTTTATGCTTGAAATACTAAAATTGAGCAATTAAGAGAAAAGTAAACCCCCATACTGGGTGAAGTAAAATTTCACATTGATCGCGTTTTGCGATTGCTGCCCCAAGCCTTCGGCACGAAAGGACGAAAGATAAGGCAGGGTAGTCTGTTAGAACGGGAACGAAGGGTAACTGTAGCATTTTGCAGAAAACGAATATCAGCACTAAATTCGGAGCTAAGCAAATGGGTTATAATGCGGTTTTGTTTGTTCAAACTTCAGTGTTTCGTTCCACAGATTTTATTTCAATTGTCATAATTTTAAAATGCCGAAAATTGCTCTCATCATCTAAACAAGATATTATTTGTATACTATTTCCTCTGTGTGCTGGAGAAATCTCTTCGCTGAGCAAACAAGAAGCAACTTGGGAGTATCCAAACGTCTCCTAACGCAATGATGCAATAGTAATGGATTAGGATTGCATAGTAGTGCTGCAACTGGCAATCCGAGTGCATGTGCATGGCAGATTATTGCAAGTACTGTGTGTAAATGCTACTGAAAACATTGTGCAATGTAGGTATTAGCGAATTCCAAAGGAATGCAGCTATTGCAGCTGTGATCGTGAACATGTATATTATTGGTATGTGTTAACGCTATAGCGGTCGCAATTTTTGTTTTTTTCTGAACGGAACTTGACGTAGAACCATCAATTAAAAACGATTTGTTGGGTTCGTTAACCAGCAAAATTGGACCAATGGGGGTGGGAGTTAATCTAAGCGAAAGCGAAAATGTTTAAAAGTATTGAAAACCGCTCTAGCGACCCCCCTGTTTTTCTCTCTCTCTCAACTAAACTCGTTGTATTTTATTGAAACATATTGATAAATTTTCCGAAAGTTTCCGCAAATCAAGGCAATAGGGTAATTATGAGTGGGAGTATACTTGAAAAATCAGTGGGAATTTTAAAAATTGCCCTATTTGCCGCATTTTAATTTTTTAAAAAAGAAAAACTAGGTATCATTTAAATAAAATAAGAAAAATATTTTCCGAAAATCATGTGAAATCAAATTATTAGGAATGGAGGTTTAACCGAAACCCAACATTTAAAAATCGCTCTAGCAGCACCAATATTTGTTTTTTCACAACAATACTCCGCATATACCATTTATATTAAATACAAAAAATAGTTCCTGAAAATCAATTAAATCAGATTATTAGTAGTGAGGTTTTACCTGATACTTAGAATTTAAAAATTACTCCAGCGGCACCAATATTTGCTTTTTTGCAACAAACTCCATATTTAAATGAAATAAGAAAAAAATAGTTCTTGAAAATCAGGGAAATCGGCCATTAGGAATGGGGGTTTACCTGAAACCCAAAATTTAAAAGTCGCTATGGTGCCACGAATATTTGTTTCTTCACAAAAGTACATACCATTTAAATAAATTAAAAAATAATTTCTGAAAATTAGGGAAATCCAACCTTTAGGAGTACGTATACTGAAACTCGAAATTTAAAAGGCGCTCTTGCGTTTAATTTTCTCTATATTGTTTTAAAATAAAAGGAGAAATTAATTCAACATATAAATAGTATTTATAAAAATGCAAATGTTTTATATTTAACAAAAGCGTTGTCGTGAAGATAGCAAATATGAAATGTTAATCTAAAATACGGATGAGAATTATATTTGTAATTAAGAGCGCTCTGTAATAACATTCAGAAAACGTTTGCGTTACATGTTCTTATTGCGATAACTTATAAATTAAATTTTAAAGCTAAAGAAAATCAATGAAACTTTGGATTGTTTATTGTTGATTGTGCATATTTGCTTGGTACATATTAGTTGTTATTTTTTTTTTTTTCGTTGAAAGATATGAACATCTTATTCTTAAATACACAATCTAACTTGAAACTTTCTGTTATTTTTCTCTATTTTGGTGAATTAATGCATCTGATATGGATCGTTTTTCGAATCTACAGGTAGAAAAGTGCGCCTACCTTGATGCAATACTCGTTTTTCTTAAACTATAAATGCTGTTTTTCTTAAACTATAAATGCTGTTTTTATATTAATGTGCTTATATAAAATACTATTTTTTTTTCAAAATTGTTAGTAATACTAAAATTTCATTTTTTTAATTATATACCTATAGCTTATTTTGCTTTTGCGATTGACTTTATGGAACGGTTATATTCCAAACAGACTGGAATAGTTGGTCCTGGTGGTGTAGGGGTAACCATACTTGCCTTCTAAACCCAAGATCGCGGGTTCAATCCCAGTCAGGATCGATGGGTTTTTTCGCAGGCTTCCCTCGGAAGGGAAGTAAAGCCGTGGGTCCCGAATCGCACATTTACGGCACGAAAAAGAACCTCAAGCCTGAAAGAAAAGGCCTCTGAGCAAAATTTGTCGGCCGTTTCACGCCCGGAATTGAATGGGACGCTGATGACCTGAGATGTTAAACAGCGTCCTTAAATAGAACAAATCAATCAGACTGGAATGATGAAAACTCGTTCGATTTCTCTCTCTAGTATAGCATTGTTTTCCGCAGAAGTTTATTTATTCCCTTCTTAATTATTTCTTAGTTAGTTATAACTAAACACTTAAGTTTAATGTATCTGTCAAAAGGATTAAAATATAGCCCATATAAGTTTCTAGTCCTTCGGGTTCACAGCGCGTAATGCTCACGTACACATAGTGCCATAATTAAATTACGTGTAGCTGTCATGGCACTTTGGGAATATTAATTACAAAATTCGAAAAGCTCTAGGAGCGCAATGAAGAAGAAGAAGAAGAAGAAGAAGAAGAAGAAGAAGAAGAAGAAGAAGAAGAGGAAACAAAGAACATTTCGTAAATATGTTTTCAAGTGGGAAAAATATTCACTTTTATTGAGTGCATATATCACCATGTACTAAGTCTGCATACAGGTTTGATAGAAGCTCTGCAAGGTAGTCTAAAATCTTCTAGTTTAGTTCTGCTTTCGATTCCTGGCTTTAGTACAGGCCTCTGTGATTCTGAGCTTTAGTAACAATGCTAGCATTCAGAAAAACAACGCCAATTATATGAATGCGATTGATACTAGGGTTTTTTCAATTGTAGTGATACTAAAAGTTGACATGGTTCCATGTCGTTTAGAACATGGTAGCGTGTTAATAGTATTTTAGATATTTGATATTGAATTATTTACCTATAGAATCCTCTGTATAATTAATATCTGAAATATATTATTTCTTGACTATTTCCATATATCGCTGTAAATTTATCGTATTTTATAGTAATAATTTTGCCATATAGACATGCATATGGTGTCGCCTACTCTATTTTTCCACAAATTCGTGAGCAAGAGTCCATTAATACAATTACGAACAATCACTTTACAAAATGGGATAAGGGGAAAAAATAACTAACCACTCCAGCAAAGCCACTCTCGTATCACATATGGTGTAAGATAAAATTAACAACACGTACTGCTAAAATAATAAATGAAAACTTAGTTGGTATTAGTGAGGAAATCAAACAATAAGCAATCAATCTTCACCTTTTCCAGATTCACGATTTATAAGCTCATATATGTCAGTTTAAAGATTCTATACAAGTTATTAACATTTTATGAGAAAATTTTAAGAATATATTTTTGTTCTATGTTAGTATAAAATAGTCCTAATGAATATTACTCGGTGCTCTTAGCATCCAGGAGTATCAGTAATATCAGAAAATCTATAATATTACTTGTGATAAATTGTGTCGATTAAAGTGTATTTGATTTAATTTTCTATTTTGCCACAGATTCACAAGCATCGATTAATTATTTGTTGGTGTAGGTCGTTGGCATCGGACACTCGAGTTTTAATGTACTCATGTGCTTGAATAATATTACAAATTATTCTTGTTTTAATAGTTTTTACTTTTTAAAACTATCCATTGAAAAATAATAATTATAAATACTAGTCAAAATTTTCCTTTATATAATCCTGTGTTTTTAAAAAGATGCAAGTATAAATACTTATTTCAAACTCTTGCATTTTTTGTATGTTTTACGCTTGTATCTGTCTTCTAATTCTAATTACTCTTCTAGTAAAAATATCTGTATTTTCCTTTACCTTCACCGTTCTCCCTTTCACTTATTCATTTTGTACTTTTTTCGCTCCTTTCGAATGTTTTTACCACGTGCACGAGATAATTCTGATGGACGCTCCAGAAATAAACTACACAAAGACTAAGTTCTTTTGTACATCGATGATTTATTAATCTGCTCATTATCTGTTTAGGGTCTATAGAAATGAATAGACAAGTTACAGGGCCATTGAGACAAATGGGGGAATGATCGTGAACGTCAACAAAACTAAAACTATCACTTAACAATGGGCCAGTTTACAATAAGAAGGAGAAATAAAAATACCAGGAAAATGAAACAGAGAAGTAAAATGTTTTTATTATATAGGTGTAGCTCTCAGTATGAATGGGAGATGACTAAACACATAGAAACGGCGTCATGTAAAGCCCGGAGGCGAATGACAAGAGATTTTACGTACATTGTCACGGGTGCCTGATATTCCTGTAGCTATTGTGGAGAATATACGATATGTAGTACCATGGTAAGCTCTGGCATGTTCTAAAGTTCTGAGAGATGGGGATGGGAGAAAGTGGACCGTCTTAACAAAGTCCAAAACAAGTTTCTAAAGCGAGCTTAAGGAGTAGTGAGGAATATAGACAACTGTGGCGTTTTACGGGGATTTGGGCGCTATGACACTGTTTTCATTGTAAAATTAGAATAATTAACTACTGATTACGCATAATAAAAGAGAATCCCAAAACTTTAAGGGTTTTATGCTACCAACATCAGATTAGTAATTGGAATAAAATATATTGGGCAGCCAAAGTTAAAAGACGATTAGAGAGATTTGAGATGGGATGGAATGGATAGGTGTGGGAGAAGGGAGCAAGGAAGATAAACTATGCTTGATAAAAGGTATAAAAAATGCAGTGGGAAATTACCCACAAGATATACATACAGAATTCAGAGAGAAAAACACTTAGTTTAGGCAGATTCAAAATCAGACGGGGCAGATATATTTGAATATACATACGTACATATTTCATGAGTTCTCAAAATATATCGGGTCCAGCATGGATTAGATTGGGGGTATTGAAGGGTACTTAAACAGATGAGGCTGGTCAGAGAATGTACACGTTTGTTAAGAAAAAGAAAACACTTCTAATGGATTGTCCAGGTACCGAACAGTGGAAATTGACTGAACTTGCAGCTAAGTTTGCTAAGTCGAATAAGGATAGGTAAGCATGTTGGGGTCTGTTTGCACAGGAAGACAACTGGCCAAAGTTTGGTTTTTTTTCTAAGCAAAGGACGAGGAATTAGAAGTGCTTTGTTGGAGTGGACGGACACTTTCATTCTGAATATGTTAGCGAGCAAGTGATCAAACGTATTTCATTTAAAGTGGAAATTCTTTGTCTAAATGTGCATGTGTAATGAATAGCATGTACGGTCGAAGACTCAAGCAAACGATGTTGTATACATAATGTTTGAAATATTAAACAGTAAATACACATTGCTATTACTATAGCAAATCCTGGAGAACATACTCGTCTGCAGTATAGCTGAGAAGTCTAAATACCCAATATCTCTACCATCTACCAATCTAATAAATGCAATCAACTTAAAACACTCATCCATACTCTGGTAAAACTCCTTCGCGATAGGAATACAAGCAAAATTCCACTAATCAGCCTGTCAAACCTCTGGCAGCAAAACAAGCGGCTCATCTATTCAATGCAGAGCAACGCAAAGAAGACATTGTCAATTCTGTTGTAGGAATATGGGCATGTTCAGAAAGGACACAACGAAGCTAAACGGAATTGGAAGAAATTTATTTTTCCTTGATAACGTGACATTTTTTGCGTCTTTGTTCATTTCTGTTATTGACGAAATATTCAGGATGGAAAAGATTCGGATTCTGGACATTCAATATTTACGTATAATTATTTCTTTTCGAATGCAGTTGGTATTGGTGGTCTAGTGGTGCCTTTACAAGGCCACATTTGCCTTGTAAACCCAAGATCGCGTATCGATGGAATTTTTTCGGGCGTAAAAATCCTAAGTATGGCTTCCTTCGGAAGGGAAGTAAAGCAGTGGGTCCCGTGTAGTAAATTTACGGCACGAAAAAGAACCTCAAGCCTGAAAGAAGAGGCCTGTGAGCAAAATTTATAGGCCGCTTCACGCCCTGAATTGAATGGGACGCTGGTGCAACCATAAATGAACAAATCAACAAATTTTCGGATGCATTTCCACAATAGGAAGAGTTCACGTACGCATTATTGTGTACTTATTAAAAAGTGAACTTTGTTCATATTTTTGTTTGTATTACATATTAATAGCATTACCATTGCTAATAACGAGTTTTAAACACTTGCCATGCTGCTCCCGAGAACGCTACATTTAAACATTTATTTTCAGCTGCTTTCCTCTTGTTTTCCTTTGTTCTTGTCGCCCTAGCTTCAGTTAACGCTAGGCAGGCACGATAGGCAATGCGTGCTCAACGTTTCAGAACAATACCGCCTTAAATTACAAATATTGTCGCCGACACCCAACAACCCCCCTCCAATCTATATCAGCATACTATTTGAAACGGGTGCACGTGGGTGTATAATGTCGGAACTGCAGCTGATGTTTATGGTGTACGGTAATGAGCTGGGAAACAGAAAATAGTTAATGCCCTGTTATCCCCAACAGCCATGCAGCCCTGACAAAGAGCGGCGGCGGCAGCAGCACGCGTAGGTTCGCTTCTAAATCACGTGTTTATTAGACCTACAGTGCATGCATGCAATTAAACAGCGATATGGATATAACTTTGTTCCGAATATTGTATACTGTAACTCTTCGAAACAGTTTAATTGAAAAATTGTGTTTACCCATTTTCATGTATTACCTTCTCTTTCTGTTCCCAATTAAGACTGAATTCACGTTCCATAATATGCAATGTCCATGAAGGGAGAGGGGCAGATAAAGCGGGGGGCATCAATTTGCCCACAATACATATATACCATAATTTAAAGATCCTTGCTTAGTAACAATGTCTTTAGATACGATATTAAAATAATAACTTTAGAATTTAGTTATGTCAGTAATGAAGAAATGTTAATATTTCTAACTTCTAGTAATAGTGTCAATAATTACCTTCCATTTGCTATATCTCTCCCCGGGCCACCTTGATCAATGTTCTCAGCGATTACAAAAATACGATAACAAAATACTATACCATACCTAAAATTGGCAAGCCAGAATAAATAATATTACCGGTAAACTGAAACACGAAACTGACAATTGATAGAAAACAATAATGAATCGGTAAGTAACGAAATGCTATAACAAGTCCATATGCTAGTTCCGTGTGGGGAGGGGGGGGATCACTCGAGTCAGAACTAAGTTGTACTTCCTCACATAAGTAAAGTTTATGTTTCCAGTTCACGCTACTAATGAAAGGCTCAGGACACTACTGGCTAATCACTGTGCCGTTTTCAGTTTAGTGTAATTTTTTATTCTTCTTACACTATCTATGTTGAAAATATTAAACAAAAATAAAGTTTGGAAAGTAAAGTGATGTATTTATTTTTCAAAATATAAATTATTCTGATATATAATAACTAGCTATCCTGTATGTTATAGCAATATATATATATATATATATATATATATATATATATATATATATCCATTTTGCAGTTTTTTGTAAGCTTTAGCTTGGCTCTCTTTAATAAATACTTCCATAGAATACGATTTTTAGCACTGCATCATTATTTTCAAAGTTATTTTCTCCATTCTTCTTAATTCCATCTGGTGTGTGAATAGACCTTCAAAGCAGTACGGGAATTAGATACTGCTTGCAAATGTGCAACTAAAATCCACGATTTCATTAATATGTTCTCCAGAACTCTATGCAAAGAGCTAAATTGTATATACAGCTTTTAAAAATAATTAAATAGTATGTACTTAGGATATAAATTTACACGCTCCTTTGGCTTGGTTTTCTCAGCGTATTTTGCAAAATGTTTTAATATTTTTATTTTTTTGCTTGAGTCGGAAAAATATTTTACACAATAACCCTTTGAATCAACAGTTAATAAAGCATAATATTCCAAAAAAACATTAGTGCATTTTGTCCTTAAAATAATGATTCAGTACAGACAGAATCAGAGCTGAAGGTGTTATAAAATCTTCATAGAAAACATGGCTAAAAAGAAGAAAAATTGATTCAATCTGATAGGAAATGCAGAGCTTGTAGTAAATAGTCTAACGTTATGCATGTGGAAATGTATCTCATTTTCCTATATTACGTAAGCGTTCTATAAAGTATAAGGTTTCCTATACACAACTGCACCTCCAACTGATACCATTGCATCTTATTTAGTTGTAATGTATGCGAATTTCAGATATTTAATTAAGAACTACAAAGTGCAACTGCTGTAATTTATTAAAATGTTTAAATGTTTACCATGTTTCTTTGAACGTCTGCTAGCTTGGGTGTTAGACTTCTCATTACAAAGTGTACTCTTTTAAGCCTCTATTCTCGACACTGCTTGATCTGCAAGACTCTGGAAAGGTTAAACAGCAACTGAGCATTGTCGTGTTTACCTAATGAAGGTTTTGGATGATCTTGCAGGAATTAAAAGATAAACTTGTCTTAATTGTATCTTGATAAACGCTGCTTCAAACCAATAAAAGTAAAATCTCTTAAATCACATAATATACTTTAAGTATTTTATACTGCCAATGGTTAACGAATTTCTGCTTGCGGCTTAGTTTTGCCATGATATATTGAATTACTAAGGCAGCAAATTAGACAAAATGGATCTGTCAGCATTTATTGTTTTCACCAGAACGTAGCGTCCTCTTTCGGTAAAAATTGAAAACAAACACGCTGTATTTTTCTTTTGTCTTAAAAAGATTTCTTCCTCCCCAAAATTTATCATGATCTTTATTATGTAATTAAATTTTTAAAATGTATAAAGTAAACATACCCTGAAAATTCGACTCCATAGCGTTAAATAAAGGCATACTAACCAACTAAAGGAATTGTATATGCATACGTGCGTGCATGCATGCTTATTAAATCCTTTAGGCCCTGACCTTCACAAACGTGCACAAGTTTATTTTCCAACTCAGTGTCACGGACGTGCTTAATGTGGGTAAACAAAGATCGTTAGGATCTGTAAACTGTACGTGAAAAAGGCATGTGCCACTAGGAAAGCCCTTCACTATAGTTGAAGCTTACACTAAAACTGTCTTTGTTTGTATGCTGCACAGCTATTAGGAACTTATTACCCCAAATTTGTAAATAACGTTCAAAGTTTGATTGCTTAAATGTAAATATATACATTTCTGTTACTCTTACTTAAATATTGTACTTTTATTTAGTGCAATTATAGCGACCAGCACAACCGTGACGATAAGGCTTTTAATTCTTCAACCCGGTAAAATGCAAGTTCATAAATTTTCTGAGATTCATATATGATACTTAAAATATGCACTTGGGTGCTGCATAAAACACAATGTAAGTGAAGTAACAAGAGAAAAACATGTTTTTAGATATCAGTGACACATAAACGAGGTCTCATTAATGAAAAGATTCTGAATACTGTTGAATTGTGATGAATACAAAGAAACATAGCCCCAGTAATGTGATTTTTAATTGAAAAACAAACAACATTAGATGTCAACACTCCAATACCAGACTTGCACGACCCACCTTCTTCCCATGAAGCTAATATAGAAAATATATTTAGTCAGAATAGAAATTAAAAAACGTTGAGTGAAAACAAAGCTTCTTTCATATGAAAAAACTGACTTTCAGTCAAAGCCTCATTCTGGTACCAGGGTTTTTCAATAAACAATTCTATGTAATTATTTAGAATAATACGTAATAATATCTTTGGTAAATATAGCAAAATTAAACCACTTTTATATAAACTTTTATAGAGTTCAGAGTCGGTGGAGACACCGCTGCTGCAATATTTTATGCTATATTTCAATGTTCGTGAATAAAATTTACATCCTCTCTGACGGAGGATTTTTCCAAGTTTTTCTCAGACTTCATTATTGGCAAATGCTGGGTAGGTGTCCTAAACTTAAGCTGGTAGCTTCCTTCCTAAACAATAGCTTTCCCAATTTATTTCACCGTTTGTGATGGGTAATGGGAGTTAACACATAAACAATAACTTGACTAAATGCAGCGAATAGTTTAATAGATAAATTCTGGAATCCACTATAGAAGTAAAACGTTGTGCAGATATTCTAAAACCTCTCCAAAGTTTTGATTGTGCGAATATTAATCACACATTTTCATTAAACAATTTGCAATTTTAGGAATAGTCAATTATGGTTTCAAACTTTTAAAGGGACAATATAAAAAGAAATCGATACATTTATACTGTAAAATCAGCTTGGTCATGGGAAAATGTTAGTAGTTGAATACGACAAGTTCCACCCCTGGAACCCCGCTCTTTCGTTATTTCCATTAATGGTCTTATGCCATTCTGTACTGTTTTAAAATTACACGAGTATGATAATCAAAGCCAATAACTTTTAAATTTCCAGACTTAAAGCAGACACTCTTCTCCTTAAAACATGTAAATGTTTAATAAATTAGAATTAAAATCGAGTAACACTTTTCAATACTCACTGTAACTATTGAAGCATTTGTTATAAATAGAAACAATAAACTACAGATCAGTAATTTAAATCAGAAAAATCATATTAAAGAAATAACGCCCAATCTACCATTGGATATTTTATGAATAAGTCTTTGAGAATATTTTTGAATATCAGAAATATAGTGACAATAAATTATGCATACTTTCACTCAGTCCTGACTTTTAGAAAAATGTTTAGTACGAAATTCTACAAGTGCAAGTAAACATTTTTCCAACTGAAAAGGAGCAATTAAAAGTATAGCAGAAGCCAAACACGGATAATAATTTAGACCTATTTTCAATAAAATAATACATTTTTCCTTCAGTCTTTTAATGCATATTTTGTTAAGTACCTTTTCTGTAATGCTACCTTTCAGATAATACAGCAGTATATTATATAAATAATAGTCATAAATAGCTTTTACAGTTCATTACTATATGTGTCATTTTATGAAATAAAGGTACATTATATAGCAATAAAATATGCAATAGCCCCTCTAGGAAAAGTAAAAACCAAATAAAACGTTAAACTATTCATAACAAATTTAAAGAATCTCCTACATATATTTTACAAATGAATTTTTGATGTTTTGTAATGTTGTGTAAGTAATATTGCACTAAAATGTCCGATATATTATTTCTGAAAATACATGCATTTGTGTACAATGTTTTTTGTAATATGCATATAGAAGTTTGACGAGTTCTTTATTTTAGCTCAAAGGGAAATGTACAAACATCAGGGATTGCGAATAAATAAACTAAAATAAAAACAGCAATTACTTTCTTTTTGTGATAAATGGAAGTTTTTAATTTTTGAAATAGCTTTCATTTTACAGCTCCTGGAATAAAATTTCATATCTCGTTGTTGAATACTTGGTGTTTCTCAGGACTGTAAAAATTTCGAAAAATCTGAGCAAGGAGTAACTCGGTAAGAAGAGAAAATTACCAAACATAAAGTCGAAATTTCATCCTCTTTTCTCATTTTTTCTCCAGCTCTGATTCGCAGCATAATATTTACCTCTCAGAAAATGCGCTGGTGTTCAGTTTCTCAGTGGTGCAAAATATTTCCCCGGTTACTCGAAAATATTAAAATAATAATATTTTCGAGTAAACCATGATGGCTTCTTGTAATTTTAATGTTGATGAGCAATAATTAAGCTGTTGGCCTTGGGTAAATCTATTCCTCAGTATGACTGTTGAGAACGACAAGAGTGGCAACAAATAACAAAATATATGAAATAAATAAACATATCGATTAATTAGAGCTAATATTAAAACTGGTTTCTCATTCTGATCTAATTATAATACATTTACTTTCACTATTTTAGCGGTAATAATAAACAAACAATATTTATTAACTAATTATAATTACCAATATTTTTTCTATAAAGTTAACTAATTGAAGCCTGCTACTATTAGATGTTTCTTTAAAATAATTTAAGAGTTTTAAATTTAAAAATGATTTAATCTTCTCCGTTATTTCTGTTCTAAAAGAGGGAATAAAATGATTACCAGGTAGGACAAATAAAATGATTATAAAATACAAGCAGTTTCATTTATAAGGTCAACTTTTATATAATACCAGTTATTTACACACATATGCTATCTTATATGCATTTTAGTACAATGAATCGCGGTAATTATACTGTGCAATTTGTGACTGAATATAAACATACCATATAGCACCAAATTGTTCTCCTTGGTTCCACAATAATGCTACTTTATTTTTTGTGTGCGTATGTTGTATTTATTGAGTTTTCCTACCTTTTATGACGCACTTTCTCATTTCCGCACTTAAAGTGTTCTATATACAAAATACAAAATCACACTTTCCTTGCAGTTTTGCCTACTTTGACATACAAATTGATTTGCATTTATATCAATGAAAGCAACAAAAATACGCTCATATCATCTTGTAATGATGAAGAACAACATTTGGTTTAAAGTTTAAATAACGTTAGCACTAATTTGACCTGTCAGTCTTTCTGCGGAGGTCCAAATGATAGCGGTGTATCATCATCAATCTGGATAGAGGGCACTAACGGAGGCTTAAAACCATACTCGATGCAAAGATTTTTCAAGAACTCCTGGTGTCTAGCTTTCTGAGATGGTCTTCCTCTTTCTAGAGATTTCTGAGCAGAAGGTAGGGGAGGAGGTGAGAGTTGTAGTGTATGAGACACCCGAATGGATTCAGCTGTGTTCTGAGACTGGTGATGGTGCTGATGATGGTTGTTACCTTGACGGACTGGTGTACTGTGCTTCATGGATACAGGTACACCATATCGTCCTCCTCCGTACTGCAGTGCTTTGAGAATTGTGGGAATTGGGGTTCTGCTTGGAAAATGCTGCACATGGTAATGATATGAAGGTTCATCTACCACTTTTTGATGTTGTTTTCCTTGAAAGTAAACTGAATGTAGTTCTTTTAATGGCACAGTGACTAAGTGCGGGTATGGAACTATGTGTGGTACAGGTACTTCCACAGGATGTGGAACAGCAAATGGAACTGGTACAGCTACTGGCTGTGGAAATGGTACAGGGCGATCTACAGGAACAAGTTTGGTTACAGGCAAAGGCACTGGATTTTCCAGGAGATGCACATTTATGTGAGCTTCTTCTGAAGGAAATTTTGGGTGACTTTGTAATCTTTTCTGTTCTTCCTGACGAGATTTAGATAATCCTTCTAATTTTATCTTTTCTTGTTTTTGTTCCTCAATTAATTGCTGGCTATATTCCGACTGCAGTTGGCGCTCCAATTCTTCGGGTCTCTTGCTGAAAGTTGGAGGTACTTGTTTCCCAGATGAATGCACTAGAGCACCTTGCAGACCATTTTCAAAGTAAGATTTGCTATTTTCTATCGTGTCTATGTGCTGATGCTGAGCGTATTCTGTTCTGGGACTATGGATTATACGCTGGCCAAAAGCATTTTCCACACTCGGCTGAACATTTGAATTGCTCTGGAGCCCGGTTCTTTCTGATTCACTTTCTAGCCCCTGTACTTGATCTTTGTAAACCTCAATAATTTTTGGTTTCTCTATGGCAGACTGATGATGTAATTTATTATGCTCATCAAGAACATGACTATTTTGTTCAAAAAATTGCTGTGAATCTCTTATTGGTTCTAACTTTTGATGTTGTTCTGCATTTTCAACTTGCTGTAATACAAAGATATGTGGGTTTGAAGGCGGGTAAGTGTATATTTGTTGTACGTCCTGAACATATCCAAACGGATAATTCAACAGAAATGGTTGTGAATATGCATAGTGAAGAGCATTTCCTGTTTGTGCTTGCTGATTTTCTAAAAACTGTGTTTGAAATATTGACTCTTCAGTGTGTGGTTTTGCTATACCAGAGTCTTGATGAATGTGAGAACCCTGTAAGAGAAACTGTGCCTCATTAATCTTCTCAGTTTCTGCTCCAAGTCTATGTGCTTCTTCCTTCAGAGCATCGAAATTCAGGGGTATAGCCTTTTGAATTTCTACAACCGTTTTTGTTAACGGTAGATCGTCAATTTCCTCTTTTACTTGAGGAGGTGATTGTTCCTGATGGGTAATGGTAGAAAATGCTGTTATAGATTTATGCGCATTCACTCCTTCGTTGTCTGAATTAATTAAAGAAACGCCTGCTTGCAAGGGAGCAAGGATTTCGGCTGAAGATGTCAAAGAAGCAGCGATTGGTTGAGCCGTTGAATCAATTATAATGGTAGATGGCGTAGAATGGAGTAGATAATCGGATGTCTTAGAAGACCCTCCTCTTTCATCATGAGAGAGAGAGGCGAAGGAACCATCATTTGGACGAGGGGTGGTAGTGGTAATAGGGGGTGAATATGAACTTTCACCCCTTGGTACTACGTGACCCGTTTGACCATTAATGGATGTAATAATTGCTGAGGGGTCATGTTCAGAGGAAGCTTTGCGGGAGTGAGATATAAATATAGACAATGGAGTTGAATAATGCGCAACTACAGATACTCCCCTTCCTCCAGCAGTAGAGGAATCTGAATATCCATGAAGATTGGAAAAATTAGGAGTGGAAGTAGAATATATTAAGTTTTGAGCGGAATCATTAGTACTGGAGTAATGCGTTCCACCAGGACCAGAGATAGCTTTTAAGTATGTAACAAGAACTGGTGACTGCGGGGTGGTATATGTAGAACCTTCGTTGACAGCAACTTCTGGACGTGCAAAATGTTCATCTTCGTTAGAGTGTGTCTCAGATGTTTGTTTTTCTGATTCATATCGGTGATTGCTGTCGTGGGAATGAGAGGAGAGGAACAATGTTGCAGGAGTGGTATGCTGCACAGCGGAACTGCCAGAGTGTCCTTCCGAGGTGACAGAAACATCCTTTCCTTCTTCATGAGGCACAAGAATTGATGGTTGTGGCAGATGATATATATTCCCAGAATGTCCATTACTAATGGCAAAAACGGAGGAAGACGGTGACGATGTGGTAGAAGAAACGGAAGAAGCGCCTCCAGAAGTAGAAGCTCCTGAAAGAGAATTGGACGATGGTTCTGGCAAGTGGGAAACATAAATAGGAGCTTTAGTTGAATCTTCAACTGCAGCCTGACTTTGGGTCACGCTTTCCTTATGTTCGGTCTCCCTAGAATAATCGTCAACCACAACAATAGGTCTTATAGAATGGGACTGGAGAAGTTGTGGCCCCGGTGTAGATGTAACATAGACAACCGACTGTTCTTCGCCGAATTCTTTGTGTTTGTAGTTTTCGCTTGAAATATCTTGTTCACCCTGGACAAAAGATGGTGGAGCAGCAGTTGACGAAGAAGCAGAAGTCGTTTTCTGTCGGATTCTATCTCCGAAGTTGCGATTTCCATTGCTACGGCCTTGAGAAGTAAAGACTTCCAAATTTATATTTGAAGAATCCTCTCCAAATTCAGTTGAAGATGAACCATGATTTACACTCTGCAAACTACCGGAGGTAGATTCTGACGTTAAAATTCGATGAGAAGGAGACTGGCTGTAAAAGTTTCCAGCCCCACCAATGTCCACAATTTGATAGCTAGCAGCGTCTATACCTTTAAATCTTGAGGAATCATCATCAGAAGTTTCTGATTGCTCACCTGTTTGAACATATGATATTGTAGTGGATGGTGTACTGTGAGCAGGAACAATCTTGTATGAAATTCTTTTCCTGTCGTTATCGGAGTTGTTGTCGATTAGATTGTTTACTGCTGAAACATCCGTTTGTCCCGCTCTTAGTTGAGATGTTTCTTCTTCTCTACTTCCTGTGAAGGATCTATCACCTGGACGATGAACTCTCAATATATCAGTACCTGTAGCTATAACTGCTTTCCCTGCAGACGAAGCTAGTTTATCTAACGAATTGGCCACTGCTGCTGCTGTGGGTCCCGCTGCTGACAGCTGAAAAAGCGGAGAACGCGTATTACAACAAGAACCAAATCAGATATTTTTAAAATAGTTTACCTACACATTTTAAAGTACAGTGGGCAAACATTTACGTCACATGAAATTTTATTTTTTTAAGAATCAGATTTAGTTAGAAAAAATTGGAGATCTCGGCCGGGATTCGAACCAAAAATCTTCGGCGGGGCTATATTCTTAACTATACTTTTTAATTAAGTAAACTGCATGCAGGCAGTTTGAGATGTGGAAATTCCATAATCCGAAATTGCAAACTATTTATTAATTGAGTGATTCTTGCCTGTGTGTAATCATCTTGTCCTAAACCGTTTTTGTTTCAGTTGTTAGAATGTCGCTAAAAATGATGTACTTGTTAGTATTCCATTCTGCTTGTTTCTTTTTAAATTGTAAATCCATGAACATTTTTTACCTCTTTTAAAATAGAGACATGTGCAATTGCTTCTTTGGTTATATTACCAGTTTTATCGCCCGTTTCACGGCAGCTGGCGGGTCGGCTGTCGGAGAGGCAATTCCCCGCAAAGCGGATGCAAAATACCCGCAACTTATTCAAGTTATCGCAATGCAAATAAGTAAGTACCTTATGATAATTTTTTCTGCTATATGCATACATCTTTTTAGAAAATCGTCATTTACGTGCATCAGTTCATTTTCCAAAATTAAATCAATATAATCTTGTCTACAAGATTACTGTTATTCACGAAATGCAGGCGGGGATCTTGATATTCGAGTAAATGTCTGTAACTGGAGTTACATAACGTTAATGAATAACGCTTAATGTTTATTTCATTACTGATGAAACAGACTAAACTCACCACACCGTGGCTCGCGTGGCTAGGACTAGGGGTATGCCGATGATTAAGATGACTGACGAATATGAGCAGAGAATTTTTCCCATCTGTGAAGTGAGGAATCATGGACATAAATTCTGATTGCATGTAAAGGCACAGAAAAATGGGAGGAAAAGCGTCTACCGCACTCCTTTACAGAATGGAACAAAGGGAGAGATCATGCTGGACTTTACTACAGGCAAGGAAGGAGAGGAGAGACTAGGGTTTTTTTTTTTTTTGTGTGTGAAAGTGAGACAGCCCGCTGATACCCGGGAGGGAGTTGACGGAAACAAATTGACTGAATCTAGATGTGTGTCATCCATAATGAGAGTTCTTTATCTTTTATATGTATTTTTAATATTTTTAAAATTTGTTCTTCTCGTATGTCTTATTTTATTCCATTTTTATTTTTATGGTTGTTTATTTTATTTATGTATTTATTATATTGCTGAATATATATACTTTATATCTTATTTTGAATATCTAATGTAATAGCTTGTGCTATATAAAACATACCAAGTGTATCATAAAAGCATGCTAGGACCCGTACGCCTCTATTGTGTTGGTGCCACTGTAATAAATACACCCCTACAACTACTATTACTGATGAAACATGCGTGGTCATGTTTCAATGCAAAATAAACGGTATTTGAATAGAGAAAACCCCGATTTTATGCAGAAAATCCTCTTGCCTGATGAGAAAATCGTTGATGAAACGGTTCTTCATCAGTAAAGAATGTTAAACGTGTATCAATTACTCTATCATTTGTGTTCAGCTATTCCAATTATCAGGATCATCTGCTTGCAATTTGCGACACCAGTGACCTTGTATGCTTTAAAAGTTCAAATTAACTCAATATTGATAGCTGAGCTGATACGTGTGAATGGCAATTTTCTGAAAAGATGCCAGCCAAACAACATTTTCAATATCGCTTTTCACATGTAAAGTGCTACTTTTCAATGTAATGTAGTTATAATTGCTAGACCTTGAATCAGTGGTCCGGATTTTACAGCCGCTTTGCTGGGAGTTATAGCTCTGACAACCGATTCGCTAGCTGCCATGAAACTTTTTTTTATTTGTTTATTTAAGGACGTTCTTTAACAACTCAGGTCATCGGAGTCCCATTCAATTCAGGGCGTGAAACGGCCGACAAATTTTGCTCAGAGGCCTCTTCTTTCAGACTTGGGTTGCTATGAAACGGGTGACAAAAACCACTAAAGGCCTGATAGAATATCTAATTGTTTTTAAGAGACAGTTATGAATAAATAAATTGTTATGCGAGTTTCATTTTTAGGTTTGACTTTATGTAGTTTCGTGATAAAAGTATTTCGAAATTTATTATATACTATTTTCTCTGTAGTTGTAGAGTTCAAATATCTGAACATTTAAGTTCTAGGACCTAAAGCTGCATATGTTATGAGCATAAGAAAACTACGAATCACATATGCCGGCCAAATACATAATTCCTCATCCTTTATATATCATATTTTTGGGAAATTTGTTTAAACTAGTGTTAGAATTAGGCGTGCATATGAAGTGCAAAAAGTAACGTCTTACTGCATTAATGTCAAGTATACTTCGAAGGAAATATTTGCTTCTGCCGTTTACGCTTTCTTGATGATGGAATAAAACAACTTATTATCAAGATTTATGCTGCAATAATTATCTTACTTAATTCGGAAGTAAATGAGCAATTCCTAAATTATGACTTCTCAAGTTCTATGCAATTCTTCAATTTTATTGTTAATTTTAAAACTAATGCACATCATGAAGCTGCATTTGTTGCATGTTTCCGTGATAATATTAATGTAATATATAATATTATCTATTATAATATTTAATTAATAGAGTTAATATTGCGTATACATTCTAATGTAAAATTGAAGGATAGTAAGTTTCATATTATAATTTTATTCTATATCTTAATGCTAGCCGGAAAGTGTTTCAAGATGATGGAATAATAAAATATAACAAAAATTGAGAACGAAAGGCAAGCTTTAAGTATTTTAATGACCATGCTGCAAGCGGAGGGTACTTATAATTTGAACTTTGGGCATGTTAGGACACTGATTTTTCGCGCCTTATGGTGCAGTTTAGTCTTGAGCGAGCTAATCCTTTCTGTATATTTTGAACTTTTAAAGTGTCGCGAGTATCGTGCTTGTATATTTATGAACTCCGTCGGCATCAGAAAACCACGTAGATATGTTTATTTATGGGAGTGCATAAAGAGGCAGTTCGCCTATTGTGTAATATAGCTACTGTACACGTATATTCCACGTTGATTCTGTCTATGGGTGTGTGGACGAGGTGTTATGTTGAGGGAGGTCCTGGTAGTCTAGGGGTAACCATACTTGCCTCCTGGACCCAAGATCGCGGGTTCGATTCGGCCAGAATCGGTGGATTTTTTCGGGCGTAAAAACCTTAAGTATGGTGTCTTCCTTCGGAAGGGAAGTAAAGCCCGTGTCGTACATTTATGGCACGATAAAGAATCTCAAGCATGAAAAAAGAGGCCTCTGAGCAAAATTTGTCGGCCGTTTCACGCCTTGAATTGAATGGGATGCTGATAATCTGAGATGTTAAAGAGCGTCCGTAAATAAACCAAATAAAAAAGGGCAAGTGAGTTGCAGAAAGTATCATAATAGAGGGCCGGTGTACTGAACGTGAGGACAGGTGCAGACAGTCCTAACGACAAAGTCAGGTTGTAATTACTATCTCCGTCACAATGTGTTTTTTCGAGGATCGAGTGTAGGTCAAAGTCACTGAACCGACCCTAGTTTTTGTTCTTCTTCAGAAACACCTGCTAATGTAAAGAGGTTACGATCAATAAACTGTGTAGTGTAAAATTTTATGCCATGTAATCATTGTAACAAAAAGCACCTTCTCCCAGTGCTGTTGAGCAGGACTCAACAAAATACAGCGAAAGACACCCCGTAGTCAAAAAGCGTAGGCAACGGGCAGACGCAAGCAACAACTACAGCGACACAAAACCGCTTCAATTATTAACTTTGTCTTCTATTCACACAGCAGTTCATTGCAGTTTTAACCACGAGGGACTTGAAACAGATTTTTTAGTTATCCAGTGTTGGCTAAATCTCATTGCTTTTGTGACATTTCTGAAGTTTGTAGTCTTGGTTAATATTAATTAGAAGGGGAATTTGTATGAAGTGACTCTGGCGAGTTGACCCCTCTCAAGAAGTCCCTTTGTGTGCTTGTATCCCGAGTACGCTATTCACGGACAGGCATCGGTAGGTGTAAACTCTGGGGAGATGCAAGTCCACATAGAATGAAGAATTTCAGGGAAATAAGGCGAGAATGATATCATCTCAGCCTATGGACTGCTTTAGAAGAATTTAAAATACACAAGAATTAATTAACTGTGTTCATACACGCACACAAACAGAAAATGTTCTTCAAAAACACACCGGGCGGCTCGTTTTTAGATAGACATGATAAATAGTACGTAGTGGTGATTCTCTACATGCGTTGCTAGGCTGAAAAGGAGTCACACAATTACCTACGATTTTTGTCAATCTTTAGTACATCGAGTTTTTATAATATGATGCGAAAGCGATACCACAAGTTCTTCTTGAGTGCTTAATGGCAGATGTGGTTGCTCCCGAAGTTTATAATCAACCTGACCAGATATATTGTTTAGTGAGAAGTAAACGTTTATTTACTACTTTCCAAGACATAAACAGCTACGAATTACTATTCAGAGTTCTTAGAAATTTATAGCTGTGGTGTAATAAATAAATAAATAAACATTTTAAACAACAAAAAACAACAACTTGAAAACGATTTATCTGATTTTTTTTTTTATTGATTTATTTAAGGACGCTCTTTAATAGCTCAGGTCATCAGCGTCCCATTCAACTCAGGGCGTGAAACGGCCGACAAATTTTACTCAGAGGCCTCTCTTTCAGGCTTGAGGTTCTTTTTCGTGCCGCAAATGTACGACACGGGATCCACGGCTTTACTTCCCTTCCGAAGGAAGCCATACTTAGGATTTTTACGCCCGAAAAAATCCATCGGTCCTGGCCGGGTTCGAACCCGCGTTTTGGGTATAGGAGGCAAGTATGGTAATCACTACACCACCAGGACCGACGATTTATCTGATGCGATGAAACGCAGCCGTTTACTATGCGTGATATAAAGAGTAAGTGTACGAAAAATTAAGATTCCAGTTCAAAAGTTGTAAACAAACAAAAAACTCACTAATTGCTACCCTTACTGGTTTAACCAAAATAAATGCTGCATTTCCCCCCTATATTTGAAAAACTACCCCTCTAAACTTCAGGTTGGCTGTTCTGTTTAACTTACCGAATCGATAGTTGGTTGTGGTTCCTTTGACAGAGCTGCTACCGCTTTTTCGCCCAGTGCGAAGTGTGCCTTGGTAGAGCTTGTCTTTGTGGAGCTGCTGTAGGAGACGAGAGGATGGTAACCCCAATCGTCGGCAAGGTAGCGAACGCTGGTACCACTCCCACCAGGTAACTTCACGTAATAGAGACCAAGAGCGTGCACGCCATCTCTAGACTCTAGATGACCTTGTCTAGATCCCTTGCCGTCCCGTACGTCATACCCGTATTCATATCTCGGCGGATCCTGTACAAAGTTCATCAACATGTATTATTATTGATGACGATGATGATAATAATAACAATAATAACTTTAAACAGAACTTAATAATAATAATAATAATAATAATAATAATAATAATAATAATAATAATAATAATAATAATAATTGCTTTAAAAGTTGTATGGTGTTTCCTTTTTCGCTAAGCATGTCCGTTATCTAGGATAGTACCTAGGCGATATAGACTAGATAATGTAAATTTGATTTGTTCTAAGTTAAAATAATTTCAAATCCATTAAAGACGTCAAAGAAGTTTTTCTCAAAAGCGAAAACAAAAATGTAACATGAATAAACATTTTCTTACCAATAATGTGTTTTTGGCGGATACTAGTACTATAAATTCGAACAATTCAAATACAGTTTTTCCTTGTGCTCAGATTTTAGTTGCAAGTTATATATAAAATAAAAAGCATTATTTCTCAAAAAATAATTTAGATTGACAAAGAATTGCTCATTAACAAATGACACATAAAAAACTAGATTTTCAAATGAAAGGAAAGTAATAGTATTCCTTCTAGAGGAATAACATCACAAGACCCATCTATAAGCCAAATATTGGTAGCGAAAAAATGAATTAAAAGGTACAGGTTCTGGCAGTTGTGACTTTAATGAATAGCTTTTAATTGTGTTTTAACTAACTTAAATATGTACCAGATGGCCCATGCACGCCGAGTTTTGCACTTTCATTCAAATTACAAAAAGGGTTGTCGCCTATTTGATTTTTAAAGGGGCAATCGCTTATATCTACATGTGTATATTTCGTGGTTTGACGTTGATTAACGTTAGTAGTTATTTTCGTTTGTTCCCTAGTCGAATGGGTAGTAACTGCAATGTTCACCAACAGCAAATACGCTAATATTATGACCTGTACGAAAACAAGTCGAAATGCAGCTGAGAGCGTTTTTCCATGCTATATCTCCCTTCAAGTATATTTCGATATATAGGGAAACATAACTAGTCATAAATCGAACAGCCCCATAGGGCCATGGCTTACCGCACGACCGCTGCATCATCTGTCTCTGTCTTGCGACATCATTGACAGAATACAGTATTGCAACGGAACATGTAATCAGCACACTGCTTCCTGCCGGCCGTTGCCATGCTGCATTCTTGATTTGGGCTTTTATCTCTCTTCATCAGGTAGTTACCCAATAGGTATTACGAAACTGGGTGGACCCCGTTTCAGACCTCCCAACATAAAAAATGTCTAAGCAAGTATCAAGGATCGAACCGGGACTCCTCGGCCAGCAGTCAACAACACTAACCACTAGACTAAAGAAACGGTAACAGGCAAGGACTGTCATATCATTTTATCTAGAGAAAATATACAAAATACCTTGTGAAACAAGGTACAGCCTTCATGATTCACTGGAAGCAATGTAAAATGATGATGATTATTGTTGTAGGGCACAAAACTGATTAGATCACTGATACCAGAAGTTATTTATAACTGCCTTATAACTGTTCAATACATTTATTTACTAGTTTCGATTAAACGCCTTTTGGGGGGATATATTTTGTATCGCTAAGTTATCAGAAATATGATTCGATAAGGGAACATGAATGTTTTCGAATTAGGAGCTCAGTTTACTCCTCCAGATATGTTGATTAAGGTTTTGGAAAAAATAATTTAAATTATCAATCAGTGTATTAACTATAATAATAAACTAAAATATAGCGTAAATTTATATCTTGATTAGAATTTTGAAAAATATCTAATTGTTTATAAACTATAATATACTAAAGTAGGGTGTAAATTATACCTTTATCTTGATTAGGATTTTGAAAATAATAAAAATATAAATTTGGGTATTATCTATAATAATAAACTAAAACGGAGTGCAAAATATAAGATAATCTCATAGGTCTACATTAATTTAAACGTTCAATCTATAATTTAATTTCAACTAAGACATTTATTTTGCTACTTAATGTAAGACCGTGAAAATATATCATCAGGTGATCGTGCTATTTTAATACGCGTTTATATATTAAATATCAACCTATACTTTAAAAAAATAATTTATTTTTCTAATAAACGTGATAAAGAAACACCGAAAATGCTTATATAGACAAAAATTAACACAGTAGGGCGAAAGCAATCAGAAAACCTATGAAAAATAGTATCACTTTTTATGGATCATAAACACAATTATATCTCTCTTCCTAACCAACTGATTAATAAAGATACCGTTTTGTCAAGCTAAAGAACAAAATAAAAGATGAATATTTCATGCTAGAGTGAAAAATCTTAAACTAAAATATATTGTACACTTTAAGCTAGTTACTTTAGTTCCCTTTCTATTTTTTCTGCTACACTAATTTCTAATTTAACTAAAATCCCAGGTTTTGCACACTATTTCTTATTATAATGTATCTTATATTATGTCAGAACCATAGGCATGATCTGTTTTAAATAAGTTAAACCTAATATTGTGTCAATGTTATTTTTGCTATAGTTGAAATGCCATTTTATTCCAAAATATTTTATAAGTATTAAGAAAAGAACTCTGGAAAAACTGTTAATACAATACTAATGAATTAAGATGGGTCTGGTTGCAGAACCCAAGAAATTCACGTATTGTGTTCTACTGGTATAAGCTGGCGCATGTAGCCTTGCTGAACGCAGTTTCCAGCAGAACAGACACTAGGATTATGCGTTAATACCCCTGGCTTCCGTGTAGCGTCTCAGCAGATGAGACCAGGCATCTCCACCCACCCCCCTTCTGCTAACAACTGCTTTAGGTTAGCGGTTCTCATGGTGACGGAGACATATGAAGATAGATATTACAGTTCAGCGTATGCATGACATTTGAAATGTGCTTAATATACCGTCATATTGGAGAATAGCGGATTTGCTAGTAAAAAGAAACCGCAAACTAATCATCTGCCATTCAAAGATGCATGTCTTAAACTTTGATTAAGGAGTGTTCTACTCACTACTTGTCTCATTTTTCAATTTTCTTGAAGCAAAGTTCGTCACTGTTAAGTCAGGAATTCAACTTATTGTTGTGTGATGAATTGCCTTGTGCATGTGCTATATCACAACTAGCCTCATTAAAACCCTAAAAGTATAAGGACCAGTTGTATAAAGAGTTAACTTGAGTTTAGGGTATAAAATTAAACATCAGTTATACTTAACTTGGAAAATTTTGTTTTATAAACATGAAACTAAGATTATTTCGTCTTAACCTCAATTAAATCTTAATCGCGAAATTTCACAAGTTAAAGCACTAACTAGAGTTTAGTAATTGTTAAATAAAATATTTTTCAGAGTACAAAAGCATAAAACTTCATTTAAAAATAAAATTGTGAACCACATTTATTTTAATGTAAGTTTCTTCAATATTTCACTTTTCATTTCCGCATAATAACAACAAATTTGCATTCAGTTGTAGTAGGCTAACCTTACTAGCGGTATATTGTACAGATTTCTGATTAATGTCACCATGCTCCTCGTGTATTTCACGAAAAGAGTAATCTGTTCTTAAAACTGAATGACAAAAGTTCAAAATGCTAATTTGCTCACAGTAAATATTGTTGTCGAAGAACTGGAACTGATTTTACGTCCCCAAATACAATCACAAATTAAGAGAAATTATGCTTTGAATTCGATGTTCATGATACTATTAACTTTAAGGTTCTATGCGACTGGGAACTTCCAAATAGATATTGGAGATACATTAAAGTGGAGAAAGGAAAGACCACCATAAAGCTACTAGATCAATTACAGCTTTGAGATCTCAGTTCATTAAAATGACAACCGAATGTAGCTTCTCAATTGTCCTCATCGGTCTGGGTGGACCCCTTTACAGACCTCCCTAAAAATTCCTAAGTAGGTACCGAGAATAGAATCCGAGCCTCCTGAGCTGCAGTCAGCAATGCTAACCAATAGACCAAGATGTTATAAAATTTGTTTATAATGTATAAATATTATTTAAATAAATACGTTGAAGAAAAGTGTCTGTTTTATAACCTTAAAATATCACTTTGTATTGCACAACTCTCCTGGGGCAATATTCTGTTTTGTTTCATTTTATAATAATCCAAAAAGTTGAATATTTAATGAACAACAGTTAAACAGTAAATAGAGAGAGACTGAAATAGAGTAAAGTGAACAATAGAACAAATAATTATGGAAAAAAGAATGGAAGAAAAAGAGAAAAAATGGAAGAAAAAAGAAAATATTTTTATCTTTATTCTCTTTTACCTAATTTTTTATGTTTCTCCGTTACGATGTATATTTGTTTCCCGTACTTTTGTTCCTCTTTTTTGCTGCATTTTATATTTAACTTGTCATTAAACTTAATACTATTTCATTATTAGTTCTTTATCGATCTTGACGAGACAGTTCTAGGAAATTTGTGATGAAGGTAACTTCCCAGCTGAATTAATGTAAACATAATTGCAAACGAGAAAGTTGAGAAGGGCACACTGTGCCATAAACCGTCCTTACCACGTGTTCAGTACGGAAGTAAGAGAGATACCAATTCGATTCCCCTATAAACGCATAAACAGAAAATGAACTCAATCAGAAACCATTATACTCATTCGCCAGAACAATTCAAAACTACTTTACTTTGTTTTGATCAACATTTCCATGATGTCCTGAAAGGAGAATGTTCTTTTGTAACTGGCATGAGTCCTTCCGAAATAGCTTGTTTTAAATATGCTCCAATCTCATTAGTGAAATTGGAACGTTCTTTTTCCATGATGAAAATTTTTCTCTCTGCCAAGTGACTGCCTGTGACAGTTGATACCTTTGTTGTTACTTGTAACCAAAAGCAAGCTTAGGTATTTTATTTATGCAATAAAGAACTTAATAAGTATCTTAAATACTTATTTTCATTAATAATGACTGTTATTCTGTTTTTTCTCTTTTAATAAATGACTGTCTTAATAATATTAATACCTATTTTTCAGCATTTGCCTGTTTATTTTAAACAAAATAAATGCTTGAACTTCTGGGCTCTAGGTATAACTGCAAGGAAAGTGTCGTATTTGATAACTTAGCTGGAGAATTCCATCTGCATTTACTGTTCTTTAAGGATATATAAATGTAGACGCTGCAATATAGCTTATCGTGAAAAAAATGCTGAGTATTAGCTATTCGACAAAGAGAGAGAGAGTGATTAAGGAGGGCTATAATAGGCGCGTTCTAAAGGCGTAGAAAGATAAAAATGCAAAGTAAAGAATGAAGAAGCCTTTGACTTCTTTAGGAAGTTAACTAAGTATGGATAGATGCCGGTACTTGAATGTTATGGCTTCCTCTTTGAATGTGAAATTGTGCCTCCCGGTGGCTCCTTCCCGATTTCAAGGGTTAAAATTGATGACCCACAACACAACCCCTGAAAGGATTCTCCTCCCTCCTCAGAGATTACGGTATACCTTTCATCTCGTGTGCCGAGCTCTAAAAATTGTCAGGAGGTCGTGATATTAAATGACGTCATGTAGAGAAGATCTCCGCCTTCTTACGACTCCATAGTTTCTTATGAGGGATCTTCGTGCTTCTGAACATATGCGTTCCACACACTCTTGTGTGGGGACTTGAAATATCTCCATTGACGTAATCTTTCATGTGGATCACATTTTTTCCAATCATTACACGAGGGTGTATGAACAGAAGGGCTCAAAAAGAGCATGGAGTTTGTTACAGCATCTTGCAGCTATACATATGAACTTTCTTCCTTATGAGTATAGGAGATAGTAATATTTACCTACAGAATAAACATTTAAGAGGTACATGCATCATTAATACTTGATATTTATTTTCTATTCATATTTCCTTTCTACGTTTCTATAAGGGCTATTAAAACGAAATTTTATGTGATTATATTTCATACTTGTGCTTTAACATAAAATAACAGGTACGCATTATACTATCCGGTTTTTAAAGTTTATTCTCAGAATATCTGTTGCTATATTTGTATTAAAAAGGATATTTACAAAATATTTACTAGAATTGGACATTTCTGGGTGATTATTTATATTATAAAGGTATTATTTAAATCTATAAACTGAACCTCAATAGTTAAAATGAAAATGTAACGAACTGTTTTCCTGAGTTTTAAATTTAAAAAAAAAAAACATTACAACAGTAGCAATGTTTAGTTTAACATAAGATAGATGTAAAAACGTTTTTGAGAAAACAAGCAACAAACATATGGATAAAAATTTCCTTAACTATTTTAAAAGTTTTTACTTATTAATCTTATGAAAGAAGGACCAACATCGTATATACATTTCTGGTATCTTATTACAAACTATTCATCACTTGCTATAGTTCACATTGAATAATGCTGGGCTATTTCCTGGCGGCTATTTGTTTCGGTTCTTTAAGGTAGGAGAGTTCTTTATGTATATACCCCGTAGATAAAATCGAAAGGTTTAGATCGAGGGACCCAACTGTTAGTCTTAAATACTATTTCAGCTTTTCTCATCGAAATATTCCCGGTATGAACTTGTGACCTTGTTGAAAAAGGGGGATTGCTTCAAGATTCTTGGCTAATTTTCTTTAAAAAAAAATATTAAGATAACATTAGCTGTAGAGTGAAATTAAAAATAATTGTTATGGATTGTCGTACGTCGGAAACATTTACGTCTGAGAATCTTTCTTTAAATAATCTTTGAATTTGACGAACTGATTGAGTTAACACATATGAGTCATAAATAAGTACTGTTATACAGAAGTAAAAACTAAGGCATGATTAATTTCACAATAAATGCGGAACAATACACACTGCTCGCAGCAACTGAAATCAGCCACTATCAGATTTACACTAGGCTTGTTGTAGTCAACTGCGGGAGACGCGTGTACGCATGCTCAGCGGAAAAACAGCATGTTGGTTCATAGTTCATTGGATCGTTCTGTAGTTTGCAAGTAGTACTTTTTCTGTATTATCCACTTTTAAATTGCATTTTCTCCTACAGTACTGAAACTTTATTTTATCCATGTTGTGCAATACTTCACCAAAATCACACGCCACCAGGTGTTTTCTTCTAAAATTAACAACAGAACATTTTAACGGTTTATAACTTGTCTATAATATTACTAAAAGTTTGGATAGTGCAAAGATAAATAATAAATTATATATAACCTAAAAAGTTGTAAGAAGTGAAAGGGACACAGAAGGTGTTGATTTAAAGGTGTAACTGTGTTCGCGCATTAACATGTTTTAGTGCATCACTGGACCAAATATGTAGATATTGACAAAATTCTTTCTCAGAAATAAAGTAGAATCTTTGTTTAAATAACAATAAATATATAAACTATGTCTTTTAGTCCCGAAGATATTCATAAATCCTTCAAAGGTCAACTCGTTTTAGGCTTTTAGAATTTGTATTAATTCTAGAAGTTCGTACTGCCTACCGGTAATTCTCATGTCAGCTCCCAATAAGGTTATTTAAAATATGGAATAACAGCTGCTTATGTTTGTTAGTTGCTGTTAACAAATTCACCCATGAAATCAGAAAACAATTTTAGTTAATATAGATACCTAATTTTTTACATCTCACTTGTTCAGCTTGTTCTCACTTGTGAATGAATTCCAACAGACTTGAAGCGTTATAAAGAAAGAAGGCACTGAAACACTTGAATGGCGAATGGCATTGGTCATTGCTTGAAAAATTGTGCCCCGTTTCATCACCTTTCACAGTTAAAGGGGTTTTCTTATGATTTCGTGAAAAATTACAACTAGTACAGTTATTGAAATTTAGATCCTGCGAACTGAAGCAGGAACTACGACCAAATGATCATGTAATTAGATGTAGATTTTTGACCTTAAGGCCTTACATCTTCTGGAAAGTCTAAAAGATAAAATGTACAAAAATTATCCAACACACTGAAAATTAAAAGACTGTATCAGAGAAATATACTCCAATTTCTGTAATAGAAGTAGAATGAATAATTGGGCAAATGCTAAAAATGCTTGGAACAAGAAGGTAGGCTGATTACCAGTTCTTATATTAATTTAGGTAAATTACATTCAGTGCCTTATATTTCATATTGTTTTAAATCGACAGTATCTGGTTAGAAGAGCACTATCTTAATAGACAACGCAGGGTGGCAGAACTATAGATAGCTGAATATTACATGTCTGGGTCACCAGGTATTTTTTTTAAAAAAAAAAAAAAGCCCGTAGCCTTGCGCCAGCGCGCCAAGACTACGGGCTCCTCGATTCTAATGGCCTAGTACCTAATAGTTTAAACTAGGCCCTACACTCGCGGCTTTATTGGGTCTTTCTTTCTTATACAGTATCATAATTTTATGATAATAATATGAGAATGGCGCAGTGAGTCGTGCTATAGGTTCTACATGAACAACTATTTCTAAAAAGCAATGTCTTTTTCTTTACGATTCCACCTGTCTTATATTCTAATTTCCTCATGCGTAAATCTTGCATTCTTATGTTTCCTATTTTTTATTTTCCAATTTCCTTAATTTTGCTATAGCACATTCCCAGAGAACTTTCCTGGAAATTTCTACACTCTGTACCATCCTTTACAATATGTTGATAACAATTTGTATAATAATACTTATTTCCTAATCTACCCGCCACCAATCACTACATTGTAATTATTATATCCATTGATATAATATATACTAAATTAGATCATAGAGATCTACGACACAATCGAGGTTTAGTCATCAGTAGGGAAGATGCGCCGTGCCGTTGGTATGAAGGGATCCATGGTAATCATGTACCTCTGCCCCCTACCATCCTCGGAGAAATACTTCCGAATCATCCAGTAGGCAGGTTTCGCATACAGAACATCATCAGATCCCTCCACCGGCCCAGCGCATCTTATTGTCAATTCCGGTGAATATAATTCGGTTTTGTCTCTTACACACCTTCAATGAAAAGATTTCGCGCTTTGTTTGATACGTCATTGGACGCCCTATCTAGCCAAGTCCATTTTACCCGACTACGTACGATCTCGTACACATTGGTGCCCTGAATGTGGCTTTGCGCAATTTGTTGAACACTTCTTCTCAGCGGACATTCCCTAACAGCGTGTTCGGGAGTGTCCACTTCCCCGCATTCACATTCGGGTGTATCACATAATCCAAATCGGAATAGGTAGCTACGGTATGGTCCATGGCCTGACACGTAATGAACAAAACCCCGGGATGGGTGGAGAAATTTTAATTGAGTACGCTCAACCACATTCGGAAATATTTCGTGTGTTCTACGACCAGTCGTCCTCGCATCCCAGAAATTTTGCCATTCTGTTAGTATCGTGTCCTTCACTTCCATTTCATCTCTTACTGGAGCACCAGCAAGCCTTGATGCTTTTTGTATATTGCCTTTTCGGATCCAATACCGCGCTCCCCTCCTCCGAATTTCCAAATCTAACGGCAAAACTCCAAGGATCACCACTAATGCGTCAGTCGGGACCGTTGAGAACGCTCCCACCAAACGCACCAGGATTCTCCTCTGGATACGATTTACCAACGTTTTGGCTGTACTCAGCAGGAGTCGGTGAGCCCATGCTCCCGCTGCGTATCCCATAATGGATCCCAAAATGGAGTTGTTATAAAGTTTTACCGCTTTATGCGGTATAACCCCATAATTCCTCGACAATCTCGCAATTTTGTTCAACACCGTGAATGCTCTGGAGGATACCTCCTCCAGATGTGCCCCAAAATTCAACTTTTCATCCAGAGTCACACCAAGGTATCTGACCGTCGCAGAGCGGGTTATCGGAACATGAGCCAGCCTGAGTACAGGGTTCCTCTGTAATTGACCCTTTAACAACATGTATTGGGTCTTATTTGGAGAGATTTTTAACTTAATCTTTGTGCATTCCCTCGCAAAGCTCGCGAGTATGCGATTGCCTCTACGTTCTAAATCCACCCTGGAGTAGGCGTGAACCAGAAGTAATACGTCATCGGCATAGGCTATCATGCCATATAAGCCTTGTTCTGCCATTATTGCATTTAAGCAAGGTTCAAACCCTATATCCCAAAAAGTGGGGCCACATATTGAGCCTTGAGGACAGCCCTTCGAGAGGTGCCTTGACAATCTTTGCCCATTGGAGTCAATGTTAACATATCGTCCCTTGCAATAATCCAAAATGATTTTGTACAAATCAGTCGGGCATCGTAGTTCTCTGAGCCTGCTAAATAGAGCTGGCCACCATAAGTTGTCGAAGGCACCTTCTATATCAACAAAAATGCCCATTACGTAAGTTTTGGATGAATTTTCCACCAGGGAAATGGCGCGATTTACTGCATCCTCTGCTGACCTACCAGGTCGAAAGCCATATTGGTGAAGATTTATACCTATCTCAGCCCTGATATTTTGTAAACGACCACAAATAATTTTCTCCTGCACTTTGGCCAATGAGTTTATTAGACAAATAGGCCTATATGATTTTGGTATCGTAGGATCACGATCCAAACCTTTCCGGAGTATCACCAGATTTGCCTGCTTCCAAATGTTTGGTACCCGCCCTTGTACCATACATGTGTTCAATAAAGAACACAAACTAGGAGATAAAGCACCCACTAGGGCCTGTAGGATTTCCGAGGAGATCCTATCAGGCCCCGGCGCTTTCCTCTTTCGTAGGGAATTTATCGCCATTTGAACCTCATCCATCGTTATAGCAGCAAAAGCCTGAGGTCCCACATAACCCTCATTCATCTCCTTTCATAGCCTGTCTTGCCAGTCGCTTTCATTTCTGTTGTCATCTTGTGGAAGCAGAGTCTCTAGCAATAGCTCCATAGACTCCTCCCACGATGGGTATGAGAGCCATCCTCTCTAACCGAGGTCGACATACTGGGACATGCCGTAATTTTTTCCCTCATTATGCGGTAGGGACATCCCCATCCTTCCTTCTCTAAACAGTCATTCACCAATTTTGTCCAGCTGTCCTTCTTGGTTTTATTGAGAAGTTTCTCATAAGCCTGTTTGCGTCGTCTGTAAATTAACAGACGTATATCTCTCTCCTCAGGTGTCTGAGATTGTTGGTATAATTTCCTGGCTTTTCTCGTGTTACGTCTAAAGCGTTGCAGTTTGTCGCTCCATGGTCCCTCGTTTCTAGATTCATTTATCGTAGATATCGGGATTGAAGCCCTCATTGTAGACTCAATTGCAGCCGTTAGGATTTTGGCGTATGCATTCACATCCTCTCCAGGGTTTATGGCCCTGGGGGGAACGAAACCCTCCCGGAGTCTCGACCAGTCGGTCCTCCTGTACTTGTACCTCCAATTTGTTCTGCTTACATGCGGTGCGTCCCACGACACCCCAAAATAGATAACGTTGTGGTCACTAGTTGTTTGTTGGTCTGCAACCCTCCAATCTTTTATAAGATTGGAGGCCCTATTGTTGGCTAGAGTAATGTCAATGTTAGAACTTACCCCAATCCTACCAACATATGTGGGTGGATTGTTGGGCAAATTCATGACATTCAAATCCATGTCATTAATGACTTCTTCTAGGGTATAACCACGATGGTCACCAGGTATATTCTATGTAAGCGCTTTCTTTGCAATAGACCTATACGTATATTATTTTGATAAGCTACATTAATCAGGTGGTGAATGCCATTCGCCATTCAAGCGTAAGGAAAAAAAAAAAACCATACGAACTAGTTCCTTCATATATACTATATATATACTAATATACGAGGTAATTGTTAGATTTCTTCTCTCTTGTCTCTAGATTTCTCTTCTAAATGTGGTCGGCATGAGCTGAAATAGCAGCACCATTCATAACCAGGTTCACTATTTTTCCAAATTATCCAGTAGCGTTCTTTAGACAAAGAACTAAGTCAAAATTTCGCCTAAAGTGTGAAATATTCATGCAGTAAAAATGTAATATAAAGTAAGGCATGATGTGGTATATAGGGGGGGTTGGGAAAATGTATTGTAGCATAAGTTCGTTAAGAATTATAATTGACAGTTTGAAAGCTTATGTAAAGAAAATTAGGGTTTGCCAATGCGCAGCATAGGGATTAAATAAAGTTCTTTAATGGATTTCGAGAGTCGAGTGTGTGAGTTTGAGGAGAAGGCGTGTCGCCGACTGCTCCAGGGTAGCCATCTAGTGTCCCTCAAGTATGTAAGCAATAATTATTGTTTATAAATACATTTTGCCTAGTGTTCAAACTTTCGTGTTTTCAGTGCATACCAATTAACGATATTTTTCTAATTTGATCCCCTATTGAATAATGATGTGTAGTTTTATGTTACAGCTACATCCCTAGTCTGACCGCAGTTCGTTAAATAAGTTAACAGAATTATATTTATATATAGTACAGAAGAGTTTTATTGGAGCAGAAGTCTATGACGAGGCAAATGAGGCTTCTTCCAGTTCGGATCAAAATGTGTTTCATATTTCTTTTTCACTAATAGAAAATTACTTGATACTCAAACAAAAGAGTTTCTTTTATCCACACTTCCTTCAAAAATCTCTGAGCAATACTTATTACTCGCACGCACGCACGCGCGCGCACACACACATACACAAACACACACACACACACTTTTACTTTTTAGCTCTAGTTGTCGAAGATGTCTTTATTGTTCAATGGTAATTTAACATTAAAGAAATCTTTATTGAAGTCTGTGCAGAAGTTGCAGGCATTTGAGGAAACTCGACGCTAGCAATAACCGATCCATTTACAGTAATTTGCATAAACGTTTCGCCCTGTTTAATTTGCAAACTTTTAGCCACAAGGAATGACTTGCGTATTTTACAATTTTTTTGTTTTATTATTTTTAAATAGCCGTGAATTTCATGCCCTAGATTAAACTCTGTAAGGCGTTAAATAAGAATTAAAAGGTTTTGTGTCAGATTGCCAGGAAGAAGACGCAGAACTAAATAGCGTAACAGCTTTAAAAGGGTAAAAGAAAGCGGAATAGAAAAAAGTTGCCAGCGAGGTCATTCTAAGTTTGTATCTGTTGAATACTGCAATTGTTAAGCCTCTTCCTTCATCAGATATTCACTTAAAACGCGGTGATGTAACTACTACTGTAAAATACGATAGTACTTTTCTGTTTGTAGGTATTTTCTTAAGTATGACAGAAATTGTACATAAATGGTACTATATAAGATACTGGAATGTTGCATCGATAAAAAAACTGTTAAAAAAGATGCAAAGCAAGAAAACATAATTGAATTTCAAAGTATAAAATATAGGATAAAGAGGAATAATGGTAATAGGAAATCATGGCACTACATTAGGGGTAAAAGAAGAAAAAAATCTCGAAAATTAAAGATGAAGGTAAGGTTTCTAGTAAAACAAGAGCACACACTAAAACTTAGCGGAGGGTGAATACCTATAAACTTCCACAAATTTCGCTGAATGTATTATACATGTTTTTATTTTTAGAAGGGAAAAAATAGTACCTCCATTAATCAATTATTTATATCTATCAATGTATACTCCATTTAAGTATAAAATTTATTAATATACATTACATACCTGTAGTAAAGTTGAAAATTATGCAATGTTTCAGCAATTTTTCTATTTTTTATCGGTTTGTTAAAAGTAATTTTTATGATGACTATATATTAATAATAAGTGTTTTTTGAACTGGAGTGGATTTCACAATTTTTCGAGTTAATTATGAAACGTAAGTTGTGTATTCTATTAGCACTTACTTGTAGCGACTTGGATTTCAATCCGAAATTTTACAGATTTAAACTGTAAAAGATCACATTCCTAAATTGCACTGGAACAATTCTATGTGTTATGATTTAGATTACCTACACACTCTAAAGCTAATATAAATCAAATGAAGTTTAAAACTGTAAGCGAAATAAATTAAATATACATATTCTTTACGACGAATAAGCACATTACAGCATACAAATAATTCCACAGCACCCGTTTCAGATATGGTGCGTTATTGACTTATATTGCATTTTTATTTCTGTGTACAATAACAGATGACAGAAAAATTCATTCCTTTCCTGAAAAGAATAAAGCTACTTTCTTCTATACGGATGTATCCTTTATGTCTAATGCCAAAGTTGATCGAAATATGCATTGAAATAAAGTTGGTGAAACACAACACAACAATTGCTCAAATATAGAGCTTTGATCTTCCCCAGGGAATAATTATCCCTTGAGCTACAATAATGAAAATAAATGTTAATTTTACTTTTAAATATACGTCATCTGCCATAATATTTCCTTCGTATATTAGTCAGAAGGGACAGAAATCAGAGAGCAAACAGAAATGAATATTCCAGTCTCTGTAACTAATTTTTATATTATATCAGACATATTCGACGTGTAAAATACGAACTAACCCTAGCGACAGATAGAGGTAAAATACGAACTATAGGTATAATTGCACGCAAGCGCCTTTCAGGCATTGCGCGGTCTCATTGATAGCTTATTCACTAATCAGAATGGAACTTAAGGATAGTTTTAGAGCATTGGGCTATAAAACTAACTGATAGTTTTGTCTCTTACGTTCATTTGATTTATTTCTATAATCTTCCCCTCGATTTGACTGGGGGATCTAGGAAGACTATTCTTATGCCCAAAAGAAGTTCTCATCACAACACTAAGTAGACACAGTTAATACAAAAATGGTATTGTTATAATAGTATTCAGTTGTATTTCGTATAATTTACATCTCTACACTTTTTTTCTAGTAATAAAAGCTAATACAATTAGTGTATGTTTTCAGAAATATCAAACAGGTAAACCAAATCACTTCAATGATTATACTAAAAGTACATAAAAATGCATCGTTCTCGCATTGCAATTATGTTACCAAATCCCCTCTTACTTATAGTTTTTCTTAGGTAATTTAATTCACATTTCAAACCCATGCTTGTCGTAAGATAATTATTTCTCGACCTTCGGTTCTCCAAATAATTATCATGACAGCAAACATTCGTTAACCTCAGTTAAATTACAGAAAAATTATCATCACTCGTGGTATTACTGAATCAAATCTCTCTTCCCACTTTAACTCAGACTTACATTGGCAGATCTTAAAATCTGTTGTGGCTAGACTGCTCACTTGCTTGCTGAATGAATGAATGATGTTTAACCCCCATTTTTGCTACAGAGGCACCACAGGCGATGGACACTGATGGTACATGAGATAAAATGTTATATTGGGAAAGGACTATTTTTAAGGAAGAAGGAAAAATTCCAGGCCTAAGAAAACCTGGAAGAAACTTCAGTCAGGGAGGACGATCCTGGTGGGATTCGAACCCAGACCTCCCACTCACGAGTCCGCGCCTTAACGACCACGGCCACTCGTGGCGGTCTTGCTTGCTTAGCTGTGTAACATAAAAATATTTGTATTTTATTTGGAAAAGGTGCAAGACCCATATTTTCAGACTGTTTATTTTTCCAATCCCTTTTCTCTGTCATTTTTCTCTGTAGAATATTATTTTTAATCTTGTTAGCTTTTGCTGAACTAATCACATGAAACAAAGTTTCCTGTTTACAAAAATTCGCACACATTTGGTTGTGGAAAATGAAAGTGGAACTTAATTTGGAATGAAAGCTTTCATATACATTGGTGGTTTTTCATCCACTCAGATATGAAGTGGAAATGTTACTCACTCGTCCATGTAATATCTACCAGATAATCTGTAAGTTTTGTAATCTGTATATTTTGTTCCATATTCATATTTGTAACTGTAAAAAGACACAACGAAATACGAAATACACACGAAACACAATTTATCTAAAGTTGCTTGGCATATAAACTGTAAACAAAGTATTTTCGATTACCTAGCATAATTGACAAAGTGCGGCTGTAATTAATATTTACGCATAATAGACCGTGCGTTTATTGTAAGAGCTCAGCAGAGGAACTTACTGCTAAGGCGGCAGCAGACAGCTCTCTAAGGCGGCAGCTCTCTCTACACCCCTCACTCGTCATTTGTTTGTCTTGAGTGTTGTCAGTTCGCATTTTACCAGTTGCTAAAGCAAGTTCTCAGTAAGGAAACGTGTTGCAGTTCTTATTTTGCATACGCCGTTACAGTGCTCATGTCAAATGATTAGCATGTTTCGGCCCATTAATCGTGAAACATAAGGTAAGTTAAGGGAAATAACACAAGTCGCCGGTTATATTAAACGTGACTAATATTATTGTAATCGTCCGAAGTATATTTCCCCTTTCATAGCACTTTGAACAAATATAAAAGTTGATTATAGTATTTATGGGTACTACTGCAGGAAAAGTTTCCTGTAAGCCGTCAGGTAAGGAGAAGGGGCCAGCTGCTATTGACAGTGCAGTGCCTGCTCCAGAAGCAATGTAGGGCAAGTAGTTGTTATCGCTCAACTGGCCTCGAGCGAGGAGGTTTCTCGACCTTGATGATCACCGATTCCGGTTAGGCGGTCTAAGTCAAGTTCAAGGTTCCAGAATCACTTCATGTGAAAGTATTTTCTAACTTTCCATTCTTTCTTGCTCTAATATAGCAACTAGTTTAGTTTTATGTTCACGGTAATTATACCTTATTCCAGCTATATTAGGGCACTGCAGGTCTTTTAACAATGTGCTGAAATCTAGCGGTCACGTTTGTACAAGTAGGTGCAGAAGTATCTTTCATTTATTCAAATATACTTTCTCTTTTAAAAGTCAAGAAGCTCCACAGCTGTTTTTTAGAGAAGGAAATAATTTCACAAACTTTTAGTCGCAACCGAAAGTAAATATTTTATAACAAGTAAATACAGTATATCGACGAGAAAAGAATATATGCAACAGTAAAATAGCATATGAAGATGGATTAATCCTAAACACGAAACAAATCAAACATTCCATAAAGGAATGTATAGAAGGAAAAGAAACTAAACGCCCATTTGATAATAAAAATATATTAAAAAAACTACCTTCTAAAAAAAATAAAAGACAAAATTAAGATCAATCTTAACTTCATAAGAAATTGTTTGAGCAACAGCTCGTAAATCCCCGAACTTAGAATAGGGGAAACGTATCACTCCTTGTTTATTTGCATACTCTGCTATTACTAGAACATTGCAATGTATTTTAGAGTTTTTTTTTTTTTTTTTTTTTTTTTTTTTTTTTTTTTTGCATACATCAATATTAGGTGTAAGTAAATTATATTTTTCTGCTTCAAGCCTTGATTGTGGCACACTGCTTTATGTCCCAATAAATTAATTTCCTACCAAACATTTAAAGGCGTATTTTCAAACAACCCATACTTAAAATTAAGTTCATATAATAACATATATAGCTATTTTCTGTTAATAGAAGTTTATTAATATGTTTCAAGCGAAACAGTTTGTACAACTCTAATTTGCCGACCTATTGTTTTAGATTTATTTTATTATTTATAAAATATGCTGTAATTAAAATTGTCACTGCAGGCATCTAGTAATGTTTCTTCCTTTATGTGATTAATTTATTTCACGTTTATTTGTGTATTTCTGCTTTTTGCTAATATTTTCATTATTAGTATTTTATATTCTTTTTCTTATAATTTTGCGGTTCTGTTTCTTATATATCTCTCCTCATGATTTCATAATTAAGAAATCATTTTGGAATGTTCACACTTAAGAATGCTTCCAGTTTTTCGATATATTGTATATTGTACAGCAACAAATAAACAAATATATAAAGAAATGTAAATAATTTCCCTCACTATAGAGACCGTTGTAACAAAGACTTGATACTGTAGAAGTAAGAAAGAGGAACAAAAACGCTTTCTTACTAAATGCTGATCTCATGGAAATATAAAAGTAAAGTGTGTACGAGGTGGATATTGTACTAGTTTTAAGTTATCAGATGATTAACAATTTTGTAACACACAAACTTAATGAAATTTCAGGATGTTTTTTTGCTTAGCCCATTTGTGAGAAATTAAGAAGTGCGTTACTTGTTAAGGCCAAAAGTTGTTTCCGCACAATAATCAATGTCTCTGCTACGGAGGAGAGATGGATTTTGCAGTGAGGAGCATTTTTTGTCAAACAAATTGTTTTCTGACGAGTCGTTTAGGAGACATTCATCAACATAGGAACATTTAACAACTTTCACATTATATTATTAATTTATTGTGCAAGTACTCTTGGAACAGATTACGAAAAGACAGATCTGGTTGTAAATAATAATTATGTAGCTGATAAAATCTTATGCACCATTTCCTTTTGGTGATTTTAGCTCTTAGCCATGCAACCGTAGTGTTCTATTCTAACCAAATGAGCGCTCCTGGGTATAAAAGCCGCAAAATGCTGGCCGTTTACGCTCTCTGTTACCGAGGTTAAGAAACATTAACTTTCTCTCCAATTTCATACGGTATAACCTTTGCCTTTAGTTATTACTCTGTACTTGGATCCAGATTACTGTTATGTCACTGCAGATGATAAAGAGAGACGTCAGGAACGGTATAGGTCTCATAGTCATAAGCAACCCAACCATTTTTCCTGATAAAGTAGCAGGAAATGTGTCAAGAACTTCAGAACGTTACTGGTTAGAGTTTTTATTAAAATTAATGCAGTTTTTTCATACATTTTATAAATCTTTAGTAGATAAAATCCAACAACAAAATGTCGTAAATTTGATTTTCAGTGTGTTTTCTGAAGAATAGCACGTTATTTTACAAGTGAATACATTGCTGAAGATTAAGGCAAACTGAAACGAATGACATACTGATTTATGATGCATATCGTATTGATTATGTTCAGTTTCGCCGAATTCCTGCTTACGTTCTTGATGATGTAACTTCCGCTTTTGAAACGCTAAGTTATAGTCCCCCAACAGTTTGACAGCTGCAGTATCGGCTACCTCAGCGATGAGGCACTTGCTTTCAAACATCTACAACAATATGTTCTGTAATATCCTGACAATATGAGCAATGACATGTGATTTCCGTTGTCTCATCTGAAGCTACCCTATCCATGATGGTGTAGTGATGTCATAAATCTAATGCAAGTCTATCCAACATTGAGTATCCTGTGGGGGTTTTCAGTAATAGCCAAAACAAGAATGCTTGGGTGTGTCTCGACTGGAATTTTATGAAGCCTGAGAAGGGCTAAATATTATATTCATATCGTATATGTTGAGGTACTTTGAATTTATATTTTTACAAGTTTAGCTCGAGACTACATAATGATGTTTGCTGGAATATTCTTTCAGAATACTTTGTAAAACTCCATTTGGGGAATACAACTATTCAAATTGTTTGCCTGGCCATCCATAATAAATTTATCGCAATAACTGGTTTATAAAAATATATCTGGTTTTCCGTTGGCAATAACTATTTTACACTCTGCATTTATCTCACTTTATTATAATATATTTCAACAAGCCTTCTAAGGTATTTCATTCAACTGCCACAAGTGGGGTACCCAACACAGGTCTTTCATGCACACGACTTACCTTCATTTTTCTCATTTTCTTCGAAACTTCTGCTATGCTTTTATTAGGGATTTTTTTTCTTGTTTTAGCCTTAGTTTACTTAGAAATTGCTGATGTCATCCCCTAGTACTAGTTCTTCGGAAATTTAGTGAATTTTTCAACCTTATATTTTCTTTCAGTTTTTCTAATTTAGGAGGATGTTGTTTCGTTCACATTATTTTTCAACTTCTTCCTTATATACAAATCATATATTGTCAGTAAGTTGCCGTGAAACGGGCGAAAAAACCATGAAAGATTGGTATCTCTTATAAGTTATGCATAAATGAATGACTTTTTTCTTTCTTAACTTCATTGAAATTCCAAATTTTTGACCAGCTTTGGAAGATAACGTAATAAAATAATTAATGTATTAGTTACTATTTCGGTTTTATTTGCTTCTGAAAATTCCACATTTGACTGCCATACAGGTTGGTCCTCTAAGCGCTTAAGATTTAGTTTATAGAAAAACTACAAACATTGTTCCCATTTCCTATCCAGGATTACAACGAAGACGGAAGAAATCGTAAAGCCAATTTTAATCCAATCTTACAAACTTGAATGAACTATTAACACGATTGCACCTTACACAAGAAAATTTACATGAACACTATGAATCAGATACTTTTTACAGGTCATCCAATCATAAAGCCTTGCAACAGTTAAATTGGAAAGTGAACATATAACTGTGGCTAAGAAGACAAGGCGTAAATAGAGGTTTAAATTTTGGACAATTTTTTATTTTGCTTTTAATTTTTTTCCTTAGTGTTTTATGTCCGTATTTATCGCAGTAACACAATGGACAATTTCAGTTTCATTGTTTGTTATGCCACATGCATTAATTATAAAATCAGGCAATAATATAAAGTTTTAGAATGGCTTTTTACCTTTGGCATGAAAGATTTCTAAGGCTATTTTTCTTTAAAGTGTAGGTTTAGTCATATACAAGATTTCCAGAACAGCTCCTTACCGCTCGCACGGGGTTTTGTGTAATCGCCGCTATACATGCCACATCCGGCCGCGTCTCACTGACTTGCACTAATAGTGTAAATTTTGAGTTTTAACAATTTTATTGCTGTATGTGCAGAATACACCGAACCTTAATTTGTGCTAATTAGTAGTGCTTGCGTTGACGAACGTTAAGATATGCGCCAGTTGCGTGCTGTTAAAGCTGCACGTCTTCGCGTGTTTCTTGTTTTGTACTGAACCAATAGTATCAAATTTAATCACAAAAATGGTTGTTCCAAAGTAACAGCGAATGAATGTAAAACTGGTGAAGTTCAAAAACAGGCAGGCTCGCTGCCATGAGTGGTTAGAACTTTGCAGATGAGATGCAAAACCTGTGCGAGCGGTGAACACATATTCTGGAAGCCCGACAGATGGCATACAGAGCAATATCGACTTTCAGTGTTGCACATCTTAAAGAATTGTAAGTGGTTAATAGCCAGTCGGTAACTAAATGCAGATTGTCGTTCGTGCGATTCTCGAATTAAACTCTAAATAGGGAATATTGATTTTGGCATGATATATGAATATACTTAACGAAAGAATGTAACATTTTAAATTTTTAACCTTAAATTTTAAACCTTATTACAAACATTCTGAATGTAATAGAAATACAGAACTATCATTTTAATCTGTTTTCCTTAATACAAAAAAAAAAAAAATAATCACAAAATCATTGAAGTGATATTAGTAAATATCTATTGAAAATTATACTTGTGTAGTTTATGATTTCGTCTTTTTCTCTAATTATTTCTAACTTCATTTGCTGATTTCTTTATTTCTTTTTTTAAAATTTCCTTATTATATTTTTATTGTTCTAATTGCATTTCTACTAATTCAAATTAGTAGTCTTCATCAATTATATTCTATATGAAATTGTGAAACACGCATTTCACATCCTCAGTGTTTGAAAACTTATTGCCTTGGATTATGCTAACTCATTTTCTAAATGTTAGTGTATAATGGTTATAATTAAGCATATAAATGCATGTCGTCAATCCCGTTGAAAATAAAGGAAAAAAATTAAAACAAAATGTTTATCGCAGTGAATTTTATTTTAGTTCATTCACAAGTCTGACTTTTCGTTTGTAGCTGTAGTTTCCCAGGAGTACTTCAAATTTCACTAAAAACAATATAGTACAAACTTTTACAAAAAATAGGGTTAACAAGCATCGATTACAATACGTGCAGTACAGCTATAAATCACGGACCTGTATCTAAAACTCATGAAATGCAATTTCCTCGTCATCTTTTTGTTATGACTGTGTTCAAATGAAGGTGGAGCGAAACGAAACTGTCTGCATGAATGTATAAAAATAGTACAGCACGGAACTTTGCAGCTGTACCTTAAAGCTAAAGCCATCCTTTCTTTGTAGAGACATACCTACGTAAAAACTACGTAGAAAGCTTTCTCCTGCACTAAAAACAAACCTATGCTTTAATTGTCCTGCTTGAAGTTGTGTAACATATCATGTGGAGTAATGCAAAACATTGCATTATCTAGTATATTACATCTCACAGGATTTGGCAGACCTGACAAAATAAAAGTTTGCAATTTGTGTTAAAATTCAGTGTGTTGCCTATCCAAAAACGAATCAACGTACTTTTCGAACGCTTCTTTTGGTATTTTGCTGGAGCAAGCGCTGTTAATTAACTGTAAGTGAAAATTTCTTTTGAATACCTTCAGTTTGCTTCTAAACTTATGATTTCCTTTACCGCTACATTGTCATAGTAAAGGAAAACGTAAAATGCAATATTTTCTCTTTGAAGAGAACATGCACGATGTTGGACATGCTTTAAAAGTATAATTTAATAAAACATAACATCTAATATATTTTTAAATTTGTTAGGCATTTTATTTATCGTACTATCATATATCATAACGTTTTAAAAATTACAGTTTTAGCCATTTTTAGATTTTAAGGTATAGCACCTTCTTGGTTTTATAAGATTGATTTTTAAAAAATGAAGAAATGCTTTCGCCATTGAATTGACATACATGTAAGGGCGAGCATTGTCTTAATGCAAGATGACGTTCTTTTTAGAAAAGCCCGGCCTTTTCTCGCCTATTTTTGTCTTCAATGAGCCAAAAAAGTTAGCATAATATCCTCCAGTAATAGATGTTCCAGTGGGAAGATAATCAATTAGCATTATACCTCTGGCGTCCCAGAAAACCCAGGCCATGATCTTCCCAAGCCTTTTCACACACTTTGCCTTCTTTGTCGATGGATAATCGTATGCTTCCATTGCTTAGACTACTGCTTTGTTTCAGATGTGCACCCATATTTCTTCATTGGTCACAAATCGAAGCGGAATCTTTGTAAAAACGGGTCAAACTTAATGAGAGATTTGACATTGATTCCCAATGATCCTGAGTTCAGTTGCGTCCATCTTACCGATAATTTTTTCAAGTACAAATTTTCCCTCTAAATGTGAAATGCACGTTTCTCTGAAATGCCCAAAGCTTCAGCAATTTTGGTCACTTTTAATCTGCAATCTTGAACCATATTCCTAAACGATACTTTCTGATGTCGTGACGAATTTTTGTCATCTGCTGCATGAGTCATCTATGAGTAAATCGTAGTCATTTTAGTGACTATATTTTTCATTATTATTGATATTTGTAATTCAATAGCTCACATAATATCAGAAATGACAATAGCCAAATGCCTGAGGCACTATCTTACACTTACACACCAAGGTCATATTCTTTTTATTTGCCTCATTTTCAAAACTATGTGCATTCTAGACAACTAGTGATTTTCTCGTTCTTTATTTGCGTTCTGAAAATGTGTTTATTCCTGAAAAAAAAACTTGATCTGCCTTACAAGAAAATCCAGATGAGGCTGTTGGCAAAAGTAGGTTAGTAGTAAGTATATCTTTATTATTATAAAATTCCATGCATTTCAAATACATTTTATGCATGCATTGCCTGCCCTAAATGCTTAACTACGATACACAATTTGAGACAAGGGAAAAATAAAAAATAAAAAAAATAAATAAATTATGTTATATGAATGGAAACAACTTATGGTTATTTATAGTTATAGCCGTTATTACATTCTAACAAAGAAATAAATTGCTTCTAACTTCGTGCGCTTTGGCTAGAAAAATGTCCACATTAAGGCAATTTCTCTCATCAGCAAACAGATCTCAGCATGCCATTCGATATCTTGATTGTCGTAAGAACATTTTATAGAAACAGCGTTTTTCTCAGAGCTCCCAGTTGGTACATTGGGCAGGATGTGTACCCATTCCTCATCCCCATCACAGGTTCTCCTTCCAGAAATATCCGTCATTTTTTTAGCCTTCCAATCTCTCATTCTACCATGCTATTCCTGATGTTGCCTTTCTCTTTAGAATGAGCGTATACACCTCTTTACCCCAATTTAAATTTAGCTTCATTCTATACACTCAAGGAGATTTTCATGTTACTTTGTGCCTAGATTACCTGACAACTCATATCCTCTTGCTTTATACTAACCTTTTCCATACATTTTTATTATTCTCACTACTTCGTTGCCATATTGATCCCAGGCAAATTCCTCTGAATTCTCTTTCCACCTGGCAGCCCCAGACATTGGTGTTATATTTTGTACCTGGTATCTGTAGCACTTAGTTCGAAGAGCGGATTGGTCTCCCTGCATTAATCAACATTTCACCGACCGCTTTTACTATGAACCATATATAAGCTATCTAGCATATGCCCCTTAGTTTAAGTTCCTTTGGATGGTCCCAGATCCCTTTCCCAAAATTCGTCTTGAATTTTATTTACATGTTCAATTTTCCAGACAAAAGTATATCACATAAGGAGGGGCTATGTTGAACCTAGGTATTTATATTTATTTACAGTTATTTATTTGCAATTTTAGAAACTTTTACAAACACTGTCAAAAGTTTTTACGAAAAACTCATGCGCTGTGTTTTTTATTTCTTGTACCTTTTAGATAAATTCTTATATTTGTATATTTCATGTTAGTATTGTCATATTGTTTTAAAAGAGTTAATTTAATTTTTATGGCAGAGTTAAGTATCTTTACCTTTGTCATCCCTTCCATGTATTGCAAAATGTATAACATAAGAATAAAAGTAGTCCCCAATCACTCTCCCCAGCATTTTATTTGCTCTGAAAGTGCTTTCGATTCATTTTGAGGGCTGTAGGCTTCAGGAACGGAAATGGAACGGTGAAGTTGACAATTAGACTTAAGGCAATGCTGCATCTACTTGTTCTGCACCTGGTGTTGTTGAACGGCGCACCTACATTTCACAGCCTGATCTACGACAGCTTTGAACTTTCACATCCGGTAACTTGTAATTGACGCGCGTAAAATGTAAGGTTAGGGGATGATATAAATTCAGTGATATGAGCTGCAAGCGTGGCGCTAATTAGCGCTGCAGCATATGCGCGCTCACACTTTGGCTCAGAGATGCTACGCCAGCATACGTAGAGGCGGGCGCTCGGTCATTTCATTCCTTGCAGAACTCCAAGGGAGAAAAAGTACTGCAATTTATTGTTGAAGAGGAAAAACATATTTTCCTTACTTAATGCTCTTTCTCTCAACTACCTTTTTCAGGCCGTTTTATTCTTGCCTATTCATTAGTTTAGCCACTGGCTATTGAAAGAAAATCATTAAAAAAAAAAAAAGAAAGAAAAAAAAGAAAGAAAGAAAGAAAGAAAGAAAGAAAGAAAGAAAGAAAGAAAGAAAGAAAGAAAAGAAAGAGATAATTTCAACACCATAACTCGATTTTCAAATAGCTAGGGGCTATAGTTTATGATATTCTCTTGTATATAATCATCTTTAGGCATTAAACACTTATATTCATATTTTCAGTTTTGCAACATAATGCAATTCTTATATGTAAATGCCTTAAGAGGTTATTGACAGTAAAAATGTGCGAATATTTTAAAAATATTTATGAAGTCAAATATTGAAATATTTATTACTGTGACTGTTTCACTTATGTGATATCATCATAAAATCGACCAATGAAATTAAACAAATGTTCACACGGTTACTGAATAGGTAGGCATTCATAAGTAAATATAAATTGTATATAATTGTTAATATTCTCTTGGCAAATTTAAAATATATATTACTTTTATTCTTACTCTATTCATTTTTAATGGTGTTTAACGCCCGTTTTTACTACTGAGGCACCACAGGCGGTGAATATTGGTGGTTCATGGTATAAAAAGATATATTGGGAAAGGATTTTTTTAAGGAAGGAAACCTTCCAGGCCTAAGTTTAGGGTACCTCTCCGGCATTTGCTAGTTATGAGGATTGGGGAAAACCTGGAAAATACCTCAGTCAGGGAGGACGGTCCTGGCGGGATTCGAACCCCAGATCTCCCGCTCACGAGGCATATAGACATTCTATACCAGTTTAGATTTTATTACCTGGTTCAAGGAAAGTGCTTTAAGGTACTTTGATTATTTGAGAGGATGTGTATTCGTTTGCTAGGGTAAGCCTTCTCAAGTTCTTTAAATGCACAGTTCAGAATAGCAAATAAATTTCTATCTTAATAGGAATACATGTGCTTTTTTGAAACTTCAAAAAAGTAAATTTAAATAATGCCTGTATATTAGGAAACTGTGTTTGATAGTTTCGTAAGATTATATTGTCAACAACAAGGCTCTCTTTAATTCCACCACTATGCCTCTTTTTCGGCGACTGTATTTTTCTTCTGTTTATGTGAAAATTAGAGATTATTTACCTTATATGTATATATATATATATATATATATATATGTATTAGACAGATGATCTTAGTTCTAAAGAAGCCTTCCGTACGTAATATCTAATGTTTTCCTTTTTAACACTAAGGTAGCATTTTATCATTAAGAAACACCTTGCATTTTTAGTGAGAAGAGCCATGAAAAAGCACACCTATTTGCTGATATTTCAATATTGCTGCAGAATTGTTAAATATAGGAGCAAATTGGTCTCATCCCACTATAATATCGAAATTGGTTTTGCCGACTGAAAGTTACCACGTAACGGTCTCGCGATCTACCGAGGGAAATCATGTCACGCTGTAGGATCTCAAAGGGCGCATTTTTTATTTCTTTCGTCATTAATTGGTTTTAAATAGCAATTATTTACTTAATATTGTACTTACCATCATAACATGCTCGAAGTACCTGCCCTCCGCTGTGAGACATACCTAAGTTTCTTTGAAAAGATTTTGAGACACTCGCGCAATTCATCTTTCCGAATATTTACACTCTTTCCCCTCCTCCGTGGTGTAGTGGTAGTGTTTGCGACTACTAATCCGGAGGTCCTGGGTTCCATTCCAGATTAGGTCACACTGTCTGGGTAAGGCTTTTATTGGAGATTTTCTTTACCTACAGAAGGTGAATATCTCAGGGTGCTAAGGACTCCGAGCTCTTTTGCGCCATCCTTAATTCATTTCATTTCATTCTTGAAAACACATACCTACCGTATCCATGTTCGATATATAGATGTCGCGAGAAGATCAATGCGGTCAAAGTAACAAAAAATAAAATAAAATAAAAATAAAATATTTCAAAAATGAAATACTCATCCCATCGTTTCCACTGCTTTTATTTCGGATGCAGTAATTTTATATTCATGAAGATGTAGCAGCTGAGTGCCTTTATACGCACGGATACACTAATTTGCTATGCTACTCATTAAGGTATAGGAAACGGTAAAAAGTAAAAGATAAAGTAATTAAGGTAAAAAAAAATCGGTAGCTTATTAAATCAAACTCCTACTCTGTTAAAACCAAGTTTCATGGTCTTGGCCTCTAGGCAATGAAAACGCCTTCGATTTAAACTTTGTTCGCCTATCTGAAAATTGCACTTCCCACTGAAAATACTACTCCTGGAAATTTATCACTAAATTCCGCATAACAGTCATAAAAAGAATATTCTATTAGCATATATGTCACTCTAGGCATATTCCACAATACACAAATAAGCAGTAGAAAGCCTAACACATACTTATGAATGAAATCAAATTGAAATTGCTAGCGCGACTAACACTAGTTAGCAAGATTAATTGTATGAGTCAACGGAACTTTAACTCCAGTTCTTACTCGGAATCTGTCTCCTCTGGAGGTCACTAGTGTATAGTGTAGATTTTCCACTAATGTATATAAACTCCAATTGCGTAGCGGGATGAGGGCAAGGCATTTACCATAAATAGAGAATGTTTATGTTTAATAGTAAAAATGCATAGTTCAGAAATTAAGAAATCACTATCAACAATAAAAGTAACATTTATCTCATATGTAACACCATAAAATCGCTAAAAATGAACAGAATGTCATTTCAAACAGAATGACGATAGACAAAATCATACATACATACATACTGAAAATAAAGTGTGGTAAAACATACTGTTACTAAGGAAGGAATAAGAAGTCGAAATGTACTACATCTTGGCAGTGATGCATATATTCAAACCGCCACGGGTGGCCGAGGTCGTTAAGGCGCGGACTCGTGAGCGGGAGGTCTGGGGTTCGAATTCGTCAGGACCGTCCTCCCTGACTGAGGTTTTTTCCAGGTTTTCCTCAGTCCTCATTAATGTCAAATGCCGGGGAGGTACCCTAAACTTAGGCCTGGAACGTTTCCTTCCTTTAAAAAAAACCTTTCCCAATATATCATTTCATTTCATGTACCTATCATCAGTGTTCACCGCCTGTGATGCCTCAGTAGTTAAAACGGGAATTAAACACCATTAAAAAAAACCTTGGCAGTGATGCATATTTACTCACTAGATTTTATTTCCATGGCCTTGGTGGTTGCGTGCATCTTCACTATCAGATGCGATACAGTTTTAGCGAACACTTTTGTAACTTTTAGATTTTCTTCCAATTTTATTTCAACATTCTTTTTTACCATTTTCCATAAAGTATTTTTGTATCTTACGTGCTTCATGCTTCGTTTTCCTCTCTCTCTCTCTCTCTCTCTCTCTCTCTTTTTTTTTTTTTAAGAGATTAGGAGCTGCTAAAATAAACAAGAGTTTTGCTTGGAACTGAAAGAGAGAACTACAAAAGTAATGTGATGTCAAGGCCTCAGCATAAGATTTTCCATTTTGCTTTACATCCTGCAGCAATGTGGTGTCAGAATACACAAAGGAAAGAGTTCACAGCGATAATCTTCTGCAGGATGTGCTAAACCAGTAGTCAGAAAATATCGGTAGAAACCAGTTCAACCTGAGGTCTTTGGAAAGCAGCGGCTTCTCTCTAATGAGGTTTACAAGCTTCCGGCTATTATTTCCTTTCTGGAGATAAAAAAAAACTGTAACAGCCTTTGGTGATTTCTAATACATGGTGAAAATTCACTTCAACTGGAGGATAGCGCTCGCGGCATATAAATTGCTCTCACTTTTTTTCCTGCCGCATGTTCTCCCGAGAAAAATGCGAACAGCTTCCAGATAAGTCAGTCCATTTCTCTAACGTTTTTCGGTTCCTAGACCGGGTGCAGCGTAATAGTTGCTACAATAATGATATCATGTTCGGGTAATCATCGTGGCATAAATGCTCCTTTCACTATCACATGTTTACAATAACATGTAAAAAAATTACCTTATTATAGTGCGCCTTCAAAATATCAACCACACGGAAAGTTTTAGCATTTTTTCCCCGCTTGAATTAAACGTTGATTCTTGGGGCTCATTGTATTCCAGATTCTTATGTACATCAACTTTATTTTACTCTGTTAGTATTTGTGCTTTATCGTTTACGAACTACTCTCAACTGACCATGAAGTTGTTTCTTAACTTGGAGAAAATACGCCATTACCCCTAGCATCCTGAGTGCAAAATTTGAAACCCGAAAAAGACGTCGAGAACAGAGTGGAAGCTTGATTTCTAGTCCTTACATCCGAAAATGTCTTTCAATGTGAAATATGGCTGGAAGAGGATTTTGTCAATATTTGTGTTAACCCTAAAGGGATATTGGATTCTGTTTAAAAGTCAAACTTGAGGAAAAACGAACACGTTTGGAAGGAGACCAAACAACTAAAACAGTGAAAGTACAGAAGAATACAGCTACAACGAAGTCAGCGAAAGTATAAAGGACGCTGAAAGTTGCTCAAACTATACAAAATACTGCATAATTTGCGGAGAAAACTGTGAAGACTGGATACAGTGCTGTGTTTGTAAAGTCGGGCTTATGAAAAGTACACCCGCCCAGAAGGGGGAGTTCAATTTTACAACTGTGAACACTGCAAATTAAAGTAAACATTAAAATGTACATAGAAATATATTCTTTGGGGAAAAGGATGTTGAAAAATAGTGATTTGACATTCCCCAATTTTGTTCTAATAAATCAGAAAAATAGAGTGCAGTAAATGATTGCCTTGTCTCATAAATTAAAAATTAACAAAATAAACGTTAGTTTTGTAATAAGCTGTTTATAGTGTCAAATTGTATTGCCTGATATCATCCTCCTAAGTTCAAGAGAAACAAATTTTAACAACAGTTTAAATGCTAAATATCTATTTTTTAATCGACTTTCTTAAAGTGTGCTCTTAAAATATTTTAGTATAGCGTTAATTTTTTCTAAAAAACGATATGCCATTATTCTTGTTTCTTCATTCCTATACATCGTTTTTGTAACAAAAATTTAAGGTATCCTATACCAGACGACCTTCCCCAAAGAATGCTTTTACATTTTATTTTATGAATATATTTACGTTTCTTTGATCGAAATTGTATGAAGCAATAAAAATTCAGCGATCACAGCAAAACCATTCAGTTCAGTTTTACAAATTAATGGTTAAAAACGGAGTGCTATATATGGGAGATTTAGTATTAAAATTGCATTAAATAATTAAATAAATCTTTGAATTAATTTATTAATTGAACGTGCATAGCTATTACTAAATTGCAATTATTTCCGTGCCTTTAGCTTTGCGGCTTACTTGGACAGCCCTGTTCTGTCATCACGAAACAAACGGCGGAGGAATGCACTTATGTTTGCACTCCTCTTTAAAGATAAAAGGCGAATATCCCGTGATTTCAGAGCGGAGCCAAGCTTGTGTCATGATAGCCAAGCTGCAGGTAATTATGATGCGTGTCATTCCTGTAGAAGGCGGAGGCAAGTTTAAAGGCATGAAGCATTTAGGTTCAAGAGGAATGAAGGGCTGGTATAGGAGAAATGAAAAGAAGAGAAATATTTGACGTTAATTCCCTGGAATGTTTCCTTTAGCTTGTGCCTCTAATTTTCCAGCTCGCTTCTCCTGGAATGCACACAAGGAAATATTTTACCTCTAGAATGACAAGTGCTAGCCCAAATTTGGCTAAAGAATCTTGAAACGATGCTAATATTTTCAAATTCTGAATGTGGCTGCGTAGGTAGATTCACGTGGATTTATATTTTCTCTCTCTTCATTATTTATAAGTTTAAATAATAAAAGAAAACATGGAAATGAGCAATGTGAAATAATTCCAGTAATTTAATGTAAAATTATGAATAATAATAGCGATATAAATAGCACATATAAATTATCACAAAAGGGTCTGAAATTGCCGATAAATTCACGAATATAATGAGCTCGTGGAAAGCTCAGACCCTCGAATGATATTTATTAGGACTATTTCACGAATAAAATCAAAATTTAAATATAATTCCCCTAAACTTGGTTTACAAATAATAATAATAACAATAATAACAATTATTATTATTATTATTATTATTATTATTATTATTACACATTTGTATTATGAATCCTTAATCTTTTCAAGCCATCTAGCAACACACGAATACTGATGGTCAGTAATGCCAATAGAGAAGATCCAAATACGGGTTTGGGAGTATTTCGTGAATAGAATAAGAATAAAAGTAATATATATTTGAAATTCGCTCTCAGAATATTAACACACTAATTAAATGTTATACTTACTTACGAATAGCTACCTATTCAGAAACCGCGAGTCTGAAGTAGACCAAAGTCGATTATTACAATCGCCACCGTTCGATTTACTAACATCAATTGAAAAAACCAAACAGAGATAACAGTTTACCATTCTGAATAATTGTGTTTATTAAGATTTATAGTTGCTTAGGCAGATATTGTTACATAATTTATAAAATGATTTTAGACTGTTTGGCTGAATACGCAAAAACAATTGCATTAGTGAATACAGATTAAGTCAGTTAATTTTACAATTACTGATAAAGCATAAAAGTGGTCATTGATACGCGCTCAGATATTACCTAGTGGGCGTATAGACTTGGCTATGCTGACCACACGACAAATACACGTCGCTTGATAGTACTTTTTTCGATAATTTCATTGCGATATCGGGCTGGGATTGATCAAAAATCAAAATTGTGTTTCATTTCATTGGTCGATTTCATGATGACGTCGCATAAGTGAAATGGTAAAATAAATATAATATTCCTTTAGAACTGCAGAAGACATACACTTAATAACAGCAAGAATTGCCTTGATTAAAGAACACGAATTCCAAATATGCACTGTTACAGAATAAAGCAACTTAAATAGAAGTTCTGGATTTGTTTTGGTACGCAAATATAAAAATACACACACACATATACATATACATGATAAATGGAAGATTAAGAAAGAAAATGTTAAATTTTATATTAATACCTCAATTTATAAGATTTTATAGAAAATAAACATCGAAAGATTATTCGCAATTAATAAATGAAATCTTTTCTGGCTATATACTTATAATGAAGTGACTGATGCAAAAAATAAATTTGCATTTTTTGCTCTTATGAATGTCATTAATTTATTGGTAGAAAGCACTTGATAGAATATGAAGGCCTTTGTGATATTAAACGATATTAAAAATGACAGTACCGTAAGCTTGGAAAAAATGCACAAACAAGAACTTCTTCTACACCAGGTTTGTTCAATTAATACTGAAGTCTTGTCAATAAATAAAAAAATGACTAACCATTTTTTATAAATTTATAATCAATTACGAAATAGACCTGTTTCACACCTAGATTTTCTTACAATTTCTTCTTCCTTTCTGTTAATATTTTAAGACCTGCTTCGCTGACTTAGACTTCTTGGAAATGTGTTCCATCCAGTTTTCTCTACTCCGTTTATTTTTCTGTTTATATCAAATACATAAAATTTTGCGCTGACGAAGGGTGGTTTAACAGAATTGTTGCTGTAAGGGATGAAATGAAATCCCATTCCTCTCCCCACATGCTTAAAAATGGCGGGTTTAAGCAGATATATGGCTTGAGCCTTGTCCTGCTGTAACCAGATTGATATGTTAGACTCAAATCCTGGTTGATAGTGATGAACGCTGTTGTAATTGAGACCTCCAATTTCAATGAAATGTGTTGCTGGATCCGGGCCAGAAACAAGAGCCTTAACCTTCCGAATTATCTTGGGGGTCGGGTTATGGCCGGATCGCGCATTTGCCTGTTTCTTGCCCTCTGGAATAAATCCTATGCTCGCTTTGCCTCTTCCATTAAGTACATACACATAAGATTCTTTTTTCGAGATGGTGAAATCACACCTCTTATAATCTCTTAATAAGAGTATCTTGCACGAATGGTTCTGTTTAGGCATCAGTTCAAGTGGCAGGCATGAAAGCGCACTGCAGTACACCTAGTATTGCTCACACTGCTAAACTTAGATGCGCTTGTGTATAGCGGAAATAAAACAAAAGCGACTCTGAATAGGGAAGTAGGAGGGCTATGTTGCCACTATAACAGCACTTGTCAACTGTTTAGCTGTGCGCTGGACTATTAGGAAACACCTATAATGGCAAAAACCAAATAATACTAAACATGGAATGATAGGAATATAAAAGAATGCCAGAAAGCATTCCAAAAATGTGTTCGGTATGACAACGCGCTGCTTCCCAAAGTTCAGTTTGTAGGTGAGGAGAAAAGAGGGTGGTACTGCCTTCAGCAGGAATGAAGGAGACGTTACCATGGAAAATTTCTCCTCCAGCAACTGCCACAAGACGCATGTGGTTTTAATTCCACTATAGGTGTCAAGTCGACGCTAATGTGAATTGTTACCATAGATTGCAAATAACACTCCGTATTATCATTAACAATCTCACTTGTAAACGCTTAAGAGTTCATAAGAAATATAAAAGTAAGAGCTAATTTAGAAATAATGGTATCCAATTAAGATAACGTAAAATCAAAATAATAAAATGTTCTTTGTTACTTGAATTTTTTTCTGAAATATTATGTTGATGTAGCGGGTGAATACATTTCTAAATACCGTAGTGGATTGTAGAGTAAATAATGCAGTGTGCTGATTAATATCTGCAATTGCTTTCCCCATCCATTTGAAAAATAAACACAAGCTCATCTTTATAGTTTACAATTCTTAACAGGATACAGTTTAATAAATGATACCACTATTTAAACTTTTGGAAAAACCTGTTATTTGCTGGAACACTTCTTGTTATGTGCATCATTATTTCCTTAGTGACAAAACAGTTTTGCGTTATAAAAGGAACATATTTTAAAATGAAATCTCTAGTTAAAATGAAAGAAGTAGTGAGGAAATTTGATTGTTTTACCTTGTCGTTATCTGACTTCTTGACATATCCTGGTGGAGGTGTGGCGAAACTCGTGGACACAACTAAGATGGCCGTGGACAGGCACAGAACTGTCTGCAAAATGAACAATATTTGGGGTCAGCTCTGCATACACACCACCCAGAAAGAATGAAATTAACGTGAAACAAATTATTTAATTGCCTCTGAACTAGATGCTTGTATTCTTTTTTCAATAGTACTAACACATGTAAAGGTTGTAAATACTGAAAAAAGCCCAGAGCTTTATTACAGTCGATGGTATAACGTTATTGTTAGATTAACAATAAACACTTAGCTGCATCAAACTGAGTTGAGATAGTATCGAATCTATCATTTATGTTTCTTCTTTAGTCATATTAAAGAAATGTTGTTTTGGGTTCTACTGTACTCTTCATAAATCAAATGAAGAAAGAGACAAAAGTAATAATATTGATTTAAACTACCCAAAATAACTGTAGTCAGACACATTACAACATAATATCTCTGTAGGATAATCGAATCGAATTCTGTGAAAATATAGAGAGACTGGTTTTGGCTTTCTCTCCCTTTCCCTCTCTCTTTCTTTCCCGCTGATTTTTCTACTACCAAAGTATGGACTGACGCTAATAGTAAATACTCTCGTGACTATCAGCACGAACGCATTATAGGAATTACCAAATATTGTTTATATGAAAACCTTTTTTAATTCCATACCATTTTAATGTTTGTTTTCAATACATTGCATTGTTGGGTTACTTGGGGTGGAGCAGAATACTTCGGACTTGAACTTTGCTCACGGCTGTTCCTTTGTGCCTACACCCCCAATGGGATACCTTCGGGAGGAAGGGATGACACATTGGGCGGCTAGAATCCATGGACAGTAATTACGTGTGGACTGTAGACGGGGTCCCTATTATGTTTCCATATAGATCACCCGACGCAAGTGGAATCTCCTCTCCCCTCGTCAAGGAACTCGAGTTCAAGATCCTTACATACCAGACATTGACGGAAACGTTTACAAAGCGCACGAGCCCACCTCACCATAGAACTTTCGATTCTAATAGAACAAGCGAAATAAAATGATAAGAAATAGGAGAGAAAATTCATAGCATCCTAGCATTCGCCTAAGCGACTAGGGAAAACCCCAAGGTCAAGAGGGACGATCTCAAGGATTTGAACCCGGAAGCTACCGGTTTTTTTATTTAGTGTATTTAAGGACGCTGTTTAACATCTCAGGTCATCAGCGACCCATTCAATTCAGGGCGTGAAACGGTCGATAAATTTTGCTCAGAAACCTCTTTTTTTCGGGCTTGAGGTTCTTTTTCGTACCGCAAATGTTCGACACGGGACCCACGGCTTTACTTCCCTTCCGAAGGAAGCCATATTTAGATCCGAAAAAAATCCATCTATCCCGGCCGGAATTGAACCCGCGATCTTGGATTTAGGAGGCAAGGTATGGTTACCACTTCACCACCAGAACCGACGATGTGGTTCCAAGCGTTATCGTCTAAGGCACTATGACGCATACAGTTTCTTGTAATGAGGAAAACTGCTTGGAAAAGCTTTACCTTACTCAAATCTAAAACTATGCACTCTTTGATCTGTTTAACATTCAGGTACATTTCAAGTAAAGCAGCGGGAGAATATTCGACCAGTTTCAACTAACGTTATTCGTTATTATGAACACTATAAATATATTTTCTGTAATTATGAGAAGTACAAAATAATTAGTTCTGCAATATATAATTAGTATACCTCATGTTTCCTTCCACTGGTGGCAAGCGCGTTATTCGGCCTGGGAACAAATCTAATAGCTGGTTCTTTTGCATGGCAATGACAAATAGTTCAATAGCTGAGTTTGTACGCAGCAGAAGTAAAATTTTAGTTTATCTTATTTTTATATTTATGTCCTTTTTCCCCAAGAGGATCAATGAATGATTTTAAACAATTATGCTACATAAGCCCAGAGACAAGAAACTCACATAATTTTCCTAAGGGAGAAGCAATCAAAGGGGAAAATTCGACTTTCTGTCTTTTATATTTGTGATTAATTTCAGATGACAACTTGAGCAATGCATTGCGATAGTAAAAGCAATGCTTTGGTTCATTAATAAGCAAGTAAAAAGTAAATGTTTGCACACACAAATAAGTATGGTTATGGTACCGTGTATTCAACTAAATAATCCTTTCGCTATAATTATTATAATGGATATGTATATGGGTCATGTGGTTTTTAGTAAAGGGAATACTCTACTAAACACTGTTGCTTGGGGAACAAAATCTAATAAAAATTCAATCAGATAAAGTCTAACATTCATTTTACTGAAGCTGTTATTTACGAGTTTTTAAAATGATCCAGCTTGAATGTAACTAGTATTAGGAGTAAGTCAATATAGACGACTATTTTTTGACCCAGTGGCGTGCGTGCAGTGGACTCTTCAATTACAGCAGTTGGATGGCCATACGTGTAATTTATCACATCTCCTCCTCCCCACAACATTTGCTTTACACATGGTAAATATGTTAAATCGTGAAAAACTGTTGTTTTAATGAAAATGTTTGCTTGGGCACACATAAGACCTTCAGTTAAGAAATACTTTGCTTTATTTCAGTTTTAATTCTTTTTATATTGCTATTATCGTTGAACAAACTTCTTTTCTTATCTTTCCAAAAAATGATTTATGACATTTAGGCCATAAGACTGCTGATACGTTGCCGAGTACTGCTACTGTCCACAATAAAAAACAGCCAACCATTCATTTAGTTTCCTGTAAATGTGATCACTTTTAGGTGTGCTAAACACTTTCTCAAACATCAAAATATAAAGTGAGAAACCATCAAAGTTTGATCCTTTTAATTATTACAGCGAAGTTCAGAGTATTTAATTATGAATTATAGCATTACATAAAAATATATTTTATTATGTAATACGTTAATGTTGGCTGCCCTGTGCTGCAGCTTTAAAGTTTAAAGAGTTGTTGAAGATTCAAAAGCTCTAAGTTGGGCTCCAATGAGATGAGATGTTGGAATGCAGCGCTGCAGATGATATCAGATACATAGAATTACAGACTGTTTTATTCTATGTTTATTTAGAGACTAAAATTGATCCAGGGCCTAATTATTCAACTTTTTTTTTTACCTTATGCACTGTAAATGGATTTTATGTTTTGCCTATTTATATTAATAATATAGGAAACAGTAGTCATGCTTATTCTTCTTCTTCTTCTTCTTCTTCTTCTTCTTCACAAGTATTAGGTTTATCTCACTCCGGGCCAAAAGTATTTTGTTTTTTAAAATGATCTTTCCACCTAGTTCTCGGCCGTCCTATATCCGGTCTTCCATTTGGTTTAAAAAGAAATCTGTCACGGGATATCCGATTGATATTCTCTCGCCATTTCTTTTGGTAGTGCATTATCTCTTATACTATACATCCAATTCCATTCTTATGTCTGTACTTCTGAGTTTATCTTTTAGAAATACTCCTACTAACCTTCCCATAAACCTCATTTCTGAGCTTTCAATTTTATTTTTGCATTTTTTCCTCAATGCCCAAGTTTCACTACTATAACGTAGCTTTGGTTTCAATACAATATTATGTAATCTGAGTTTGACCTCCTTCCTCATTGAATTTCCCAGGTATCTATTGATGCATTCATTTATTGAGTTAAATTTTATTAAAATGTTGTCTAGATCTTAGTTCAAATTATAGATTGATAGGTCGCACCCCAGATATTTAAAATTATTTACTTGTTCTATTATCTGAGCCTTTGTTACATTTCAGGCCTTCTGTTATACTTTCCCTCTATAGCCAACACTTTAGTTTTATTAATAGAGATTTTGTATTGAAGGTTTCTAAAACTTTATTTAACTTTGTTACATTCTCTTGCAGATCATTCTCAGATTCGGCCAACAATAGCATAGTAAGGTATTTACTAATTTATTCTCAATCTATAATTTTTGGAATTTTATGTCCGTCATTTTAAAATACTTTATATATATATATATATATATATATATATATATATATATATAAAGTCAATTAATAATGGGGACAAACCACATCCCTGTCTTAACACTTTGATTAACTTTAAAAGGAGAACCATATTTTACTATCTGGGTATTATCACATAGTGATTTAATTTTATTAATGGTATTATAAACCAATATAGTAGTGTAATATTTCCCATAATTTCTATCTACTAGGTCGTATGCTTTTTCATAATCTAAAAATATGGTAAACAGTGGTAGGTTAAATTTTCTTCTTTTTCCCATTAATATTTATAACAAAGATTGCATCTATACATGATCTGCCTTTCCTAAACCCACATTGATCATATAGGAACTCTTCCACTATTGGTTGTAACTTGGATTTTATTGTCACTGTATAGATTTTGTAAGCTGAAATAAGTAGTGCTATATCTCTATAATTTAAGCAATCTGTTCTATTTCTTTTTACATGTATATTCATTATATTTGCCTTATTTATTTTTTGTGGTATTTTACCATTCATCCAGATATCATTTAGCAGCTGTATAAATCTCCCTTGCCGTTTTAAACTAACACAATTTGTTAATTCAGTATTTACATTGTCTACACTCGGAACCTTTCTAATTTTTTTCAAGTTTTTTTCTAAATCTGACATATCAATTGTGTTATATTGTTCTATTATATATGTATCTATCTAGTATTTGTTTTCCTTTTGTAGTAACATAATTTTATACTGCCTTTCTCATATTTCTTTAGTTATTACATCAATTATCACTTTATCGTTCACATCTTCTGTCACTGCACGAAAGATCTTAAAGCGGAATCTTTGTGCACCTGTTGTATCAAATTCTAATCTATTAACAAATTGTTCCCAGCTTTCCTTATTGGTTTGTTTTGATTTTTTTTATGGATTTTTGCTCTTTTTGTATACTACATAGTCTTCCTCTTTTTTCCATTAATCAATTTAAGATAGAGCTCATTCTTCTAAATAATTAATTCTTTCAATATATCGTTTCATAAAAGCAATAATTTAGATTTTTGTCTCATTTATTAGCCGTCTTCATTATAATTGATGACAAGGTCTTGGTTTGTTTCACCTGTTCTACCTCATATTAGTTTATCCATTCTGAATGAATGAAGTGTTTAACGCCCGTTTTTGCTAAAGAGGCACCACAGGCAATGGACACTGATGATACATGAGATGAAGTTATATATTCGGAAAGGATTTATTTTTAAGGAAGGAATCGTTTCAAACCTAAGTTTAGAGTACCTCCCCGACATTTGCCATTTATGAGGACTGAGGAAAACCTGGAAAAATCCTCAGTCAGGGAGGAGGGTCCTGGCGGTATTCGAACCCAGACCTCCCGCTCACGAGTCCGTGCCTTAACGACCTCGGCCACCCGTGGCGGTTTTATCCATACTGGTCATATATAAACTTATTATTACAGCTTGCTGTAATAGCTGCATCTTAAATAGTAGTTTCTCAGTTTTTTGTATTTATTTTTTTGTTTTTCCAATATTTATTCGGCATTTTAACCTTTGAAACGACTATAAAATGGTCCTATCAGCTTTACTCCTCTAAAAACTCTAGTATCTTTGAAAGTACGTCCTTATTTTCCTATTTGCTATAGTATAATTGATAATTGTTTTTCTTTCTCGCTCGGACCAAATAAAGTGATGGATATCTTTATGTGGGTAGAAAATATTAGGAATTCTTAGGTCATTAAAGGTACAGAATTCTATTATCTGTTGTCCTTACCCGGTTTTGTATTCTCTCCGTGATGCCCCAACCCACCTGTTTTTGTTGAGTTTCCTTCTCTTGCATTTTGGTATCCTAAAATTATCGTATATAGTAATTTTTCCTAGTTTTATCATACTATGTTACCTTGTAATTCTCTATAGAAATTTTGTATTTCTTGTGTATACTCCAATAATATTACAAGCATCCTAATATTCTTGTATTTAATCTCTTGTGTAGTATTTTTCGTAGTTCTGATGCTCTACCTAATATAAGAAAATATAGTTCCCGTAGTCATGCGACAGATTATTTAATCATAAAACATTGCAAAAACACCTGCACGTCTAGGCGACGTGGATAAACAATTGCATATAGGAGCCTACTTTAATTTGAGATACGTTGAATGTCAGCTTGCTTGCATAAATTATAGTTTAAAGATATTAATGCATTAGACAAGGACTGATAATATGTTCTAATACAAATACAAAATAACAGTTGAACGATCATATCATACATTAGACTTGAAATATAAAATTCTTCTTTGAGTTATCTTCACAGCTTATTTATATTCACAGTAAGCAGTAAGTTGATAATAAATATTATTACATTTACTGTATTCAAAGAGAATGTACCAATTTTGTTTGTCTTGCTACTACTACGATGTGCTTTACTTATGCCAAAATTTCCTGTACATGTTTGCATGCACAAAACTGATAATGTAATAGCATTTTGACTCTTTAAACAAAGCATAATACCTGTCTAAAGCACGCGTTGTAGTAGGAATAGTAATAGATTAATTGATGACTTGGGTTTCGCGAAAAATAAAATATATCGTGGTTTTGTTATTTCGTTTTCGTTAGTGCTCCCCTAACTGCCAAGGTTTGTGAGACAATGAATGGAATGGACTATTGGTGCTGCAAATGCATCCGGAATAGTGACGCCTAAAACTATCTATAATACATTTTTCTAACGTAAGAGACAACTTGCAAAAAATCCACAACGCTATTCAGATGTCCCAACTGAGACGCCAGTCGAAGAGCAGAGCGCTTCTGATGTTGGATATGAGAAATCGAATTAACAGCACCAGTATGCTCTAAGTTACAGGTGCACAAGAATATCTGGCGTTTGTCTTTTTAGGGAAGGGGGAGCTCTAGAGAGAGGGGAGAGAACATAGGCAACTTCCAGACCGGGATGTGCTAACTGACACTTAGTACCTAAGCCAGTCCATAGAATAAATAATGCGAGTTTTAAAATATCTGTTAAGTGTATTATTATATTTTATTTTTGCAGTTTTAGCCTATCGTCACTAACAGGTGTGTGTCTCTGTGCCTGTGTTCACATATAATTAATGTCTACATTTGCATATAAATGTTTCTAAAGATATATAACTAGTTTTGTTACAGTTTGTTCATTTATTTTACTTGAAATAACTTGCTTTGGCCCTGCCTATTTAACTTAGTCCGATTTTGTGTTATTATTTTGAGATTGTACATGTTAAGCTATCTGTCTTATAGTGTATAAACAATTTTAATTTGTGAATCCCATGATTTAAATGTAAGAAGGTGATTAACGAATATCATTTAGAATAATAATGTATTATAAAATTGTCATATCTAACATGTATCGTTGTTTATATGTAGGTAAACTTGAACTTTACTATTTTACAGTAAATAAACGGTAAAGTCTGTGCACTTTCCGGAAACGCACTTCGAAAATTGGGACAAATATTTTATGAAACGGTTAGAATAAATGCTTAATTCTATAGATTGTTGCATGCACAACATTCCCCTACCTCAAAGAATGTAAAATAATAGCGTAAGAGAGTGAAGTTTTCAAATACCTTTAGTAAATTGTACACATTTTACAAAGAACTGAAGATTTTAATTCCTGTAATTACAGCAATAATTATAGTTGCTCCTGTGAAGTAGGCTCGAGCATCTACATCTGTTAACCGATAAATCTGCAACAATTTCTCACATTGACATTAGGTATTTTGAGTAGACTTCAATTTGGAACTATGGGCATCGACATGGATCTGCTTCATAGTTACGTTGCGATGTGACGTATGTCCATAGTCAAATGTAAACGAATATCATTGGCGAAGGCACGGTCATAAGCAATCTAAACATAAGACACACCATGTCACTTAGTGTACCTTACAGATCTTTTTGGGAGTGGTAAGGCGATTTGAGAACTAGAATACATTTTATGAACACCTTCTGTACTTGTACTTCAGATAATTAATTAAGTAATTACGTATTTGGGAGAATAAAGTATTTATTGTGTTTTCAGTCCTCCTGACTATAATGCATTTGTAACTTTACTGTTAACTCCTGCATCTCCACAACACCATTCGTTCATATCCTATTTTCAACTTCCTTCCTATTCGCAAAATCTCTGTGCATATCTTTTCCGCACCTGTACATTAATCTCGCTACAATTCATTTCAGAAAGTGCAACAAGAAACAAAAGGTTACGGTTAATAAACGCCCTGCAATTAGAACGGATTTGTTAGCTATCAACTTCCTTTTGCGACCACAAAGCTAACACACGCCTTCATGAAAAAAAAAGTATAAGGTTTAAGAAACACTTTCTCTTTTTTGTCCGCCGCACTAAGCTTTGTTTTCCTTTGTGAAAAGGAAGTAATATGCATGCATATATAAGGCATATCCGCCGGTGATCAGTGATGCTGCAAATGAATGCAGTTTCCACTGTTTTAGACGGTCACGGTCATGGCTCAGAAAAGAATTATTATTTGTCGATCATTAGTATGTTATCTTTTTACCATCAGCATCACTTGATGTGGTATACTAAAGTGATTCGACTTAAAATTGTTCGCCATTGTGTGTTTAATATTTCCTCTTTCTAGCATCATATCAAAACCAGATCAAGAGCGTTATGCAAATGTGATATTAGCGTTATAATTTTATGGGGTCCGAAATTTTGCAGGAAAAGTGGTGAGTTATTTTTCTTTACCAGATTTACATCTAAAATATTAGTTTTGCACTAAGGGTCAGGATTGATCTGGGAAGTCCTTGCAACTATTCCTTACGGAAGCAAGAAGAGAAGGCAAGAAATTATCCAAAGTTTTTCTTGCCACAGAAATTAGTTTTACTGAACGTTTTGTTTAACTGCTTATTTGCTATTCATTCAAACAGTTTTTAATAGTGTTTAACGCCCGTTTTTACTACTGAGGCACCACAGGTGGATACTGGTGATAATGAAATGAAATGATATGATATGTTAGAAAAAGTTTTTTTTTTTAAGGAAGGAAACGTTCCAGGCCTAAGGTTAGGGTACCTCTCCAGCATTTGCCATTTATGAGGACTGAGGAAAACCTGGAAAAAACCTCAGTCAGGGAGTACGGTCCTTCCTTCGAACCCCAGACCTCCCGCTCACAAGTTCGCATCTTATCGACCTCAGCTAACCGTGGCGGTGATGAAACTGTGTAATATTCAATTTCATGAGAATAACGTTGTTATTTTAATTCTTTTTTCAAATATTAGATCTTCTTGAAGATTAACCAGTTATAGCTCAAGGTTAACCAAACTTATTTTAAGCAAAATCGACCTTGAAGGGACACTGGGAGTGAATTTTCAAAGTTCCACATTTTCAATGGATGTTTCTGAAATTTATTGCAACGATGTTAAGTTAATATGAATACCAAATTTCATTCAAATTGAATGAATAAATTTCGAGATATAAATTATTTCATAAATTTTGTTACGTAAATACGAGGCATAATCAAAATGTTTTTACGCGGCTCAAGAGTTGAGAATTAGGTTGGTATTTTTGCAGTTGGAGCTTTGAACCACATACAAAAATTGTATAGAAAAATATTTTAAATAAATTTGATGAGTGAACTGTGATATTATTTTAGATCTATAAGACATTTTATCTTAAAATTAATAATTTTTCATTGAATTATTATTATTATTATTATTATTATTATTATTGAGGTTAGCATGTATGTGTCATATAGAACGTTACAATTAATACTGCTGCGCATTCTGGGAAAATTTAATTGAATTTAAACAAAAAATGTGGCGCGTGGGACATTTTGAATGTGTAAAAATGAAGTTTTGAGAAAAATGCTGTTTTATAAAAGTGTATGCTGGGAGACTGTGATTTAAAAGCGTACGCGGACCTCTTGAAATGGCTGTAGAACTCGAAGGGAGGGGGACATGTAAATGTTGACTCGCTGTGAACGCCCAAAGGTTCAAGACAAATTTGCAATAACAAAAAACTATTTTGGATTTTTTTTTTACCCATTGGGACCAAAAACTTACTCCCAGTGTCTCTTAATTTCCATTAAAGTACCGGAAATATTTTGATGCCATTTGCTTTATTAAAATGATTGCCTATTTTTCCTAAGCAGCAATAATTAGTAACATCTCCATATTTTAGTGTTAGGTGCAAATTAAAAGAAAATGGCATTAAATACAAAGTTGTAAAATGCAAAGTACACTCATTATTTAAAAATACCTGCACAGTACAGTTTTGTCTATCAGTGGTCATATACTTCATTTAACGTGCTTACCCGCTAGTGGAAGGAAACATGGGCTAAATTAATTATATATTGCAGAACCGATTATTTTGTACAAGTTAGGACTGCGAAGTGATATTAAAATTAAAAAGATAAGTAATGAACTTTACTGTATTGAAAAAGGATATGAAAATAATATAATCTAAGGTCTAACCACACATCTAATTATTTCCAGAAATATCTTATCATGTCGGTAATGTGAGGATATGAAATATCTCTGTTTTTAAAACAATTCTAAAATTCTAAAAATGGGATTTCTCTTTTGTAATATTTATAGATTGCAAGAATTATAATTTTGTTCCTCTAATACCACACAGCAATATCGTAACTTATTTCATTTTATTAATTAATGAGATCATAATTTAGATTTTATATTCATTTTTAAAATTACTGTACTAGTTGAGGTATTCCCTTAATTTATGCAGCTCCTGCATGACGGACTTTTATGGAAAAGAAACTCCTATTTATTCTTATATTTCTGTATTTATTCAACGTATGTTTGCGTTTTCTAAACAGATCATCTTGATTGTAAATTATATAAAGGAAAGTAAAAAATATTTTCTGTGTGAAGACTGTGTGGTCATAAGTTTATACTTCATTTTGTGTAAATGAATTGACAGATGGAGTGTTTAACATGCCACCCTCGGCTTACGCACTCGTATGAGGAACAGGCTGTGCTGCATCTCTCTAGAAATAAGAGAATGTTGAAAAATTGAAGTTGACTGGAAAGACAGCTGCTCGATTTCTTGAAAGGTTGTTCTTAATTTCATATCAATCAAAACAACCGAAACTTTCCAATCTTTGTAGCCTTTTATTTTCGACTGGCCTGTAAGAAGCGACAGGAGTTGTTGAACAGGTTGGGGACGGGAGAGGGCGTTACTTTCGCTCCAGTTACCTGGAAACCCCTTCCGGCGGTTGTGGGAAACGTGATCCCTCGTCTCTCCTTATCCGTAGCAATCAGGTGATTGGCCGGCCACATCCTGCCGGGGATTAGAATGCCTTGCAGAACAGCTGGCAAAATCAGGACCAGGTTAGTAACCCGAATATCTTCATGTCTCTGTTTGCTTCTGCATTCGCAACTGAGATGGACACAATCCAAAAAATCTGAGCTCCAATCCGGAATAAGTGATAAGTCAAGGACAAAGAGGAGGTGACTAATTAATTCGATGTTTAAAAGCATTAGTTACATATTAATATTGCTTTTTATAAACTTGATGATTTTTTTCTGTAATAATATTCTTAGTTTTTAATATTTATCATTCTTTTTATCCCCATTAATGTTCATATATTATGTTCTAGTACTGGCAAATAAACACTATAATTGTAATTATATTATATTATATTAAATAGAATATATTCTCATTTCAAAATTCTACACACTTAATTTTGTTAGAGTTGTTCCCTATCTAACTCATTAACTTTTAATTTAATTATTTTTATTTCAATCGCCATCAATTCGTCACCCATAAAAAGCAATTAGATAAATTAATTTTATTTGTCCATAACCACATACATAAACAGGACATGTAAACAACATTATAATTAATTTTAATTGCATGATAACATAAGAATACAATAATAGAACAAAATGGTCGTTTCATTAACCAATTTAATGATTTTATTTTAAATTACCTATTGGTCCTGGTGATCTAATGGTATTCGTAAATCCCCAGGTCGAGGATTCAAACCGGCCTTGGTTGGTGGATTTTTCTGGCGTAAAAATCCTAAGTATGGCTTCCTTCGGAAGGGAAGTAAAGCGTTGCTCCCGTTTCGTATATTTACGGCATGTAAAATACCTCAAGTTTAAAAGACGAGGCCTCTGAGCAAAATTTATCGGCCGTTTTACGTCCTAATGATTGGGACGATAATGACATAAGATGTTAAAGAGCGCCGTAAATAAACTAAAATTAAATTTAAAATTAACAATGGTCAACATCCTGTTAATTTATTTTAAAATGCTGCATCTTTACATAAACGCTTTTCCTTCGAGAAGGAAGTTCACTGTCGGGAATGTTGCATTTAAAATTGTTTCCAGAATTCTTATTATTATGCAAATGATTGTGCAAATAGGGCAATGTATAAATGATAAATAGCTTTTAAACACCAAGTATCTTTAATTACATAATAATCCTTACAATGTGCTTCTTAACATAACCCATATTACTTTTTCTGGCATAATAGTATTTCCTTAATGTCAGCGCTACTGCCCCACAAAAGAATCCCCTGTGATACATACACAATAAGTATTTCTCAGACTCTCGAGTGGAATGCAGGATTTCGGTTTTCTGAAGATGACATATTTTGTGAATGTGCTGAAACTATAAACGCTTTGAATTAAGTTCTGAAGTTAATAACTTTACATATTGTATTTTATTCACTAGATTCTTCAATTCAAAATACATAACATGGTTTTTATCATGGTACAACAAAAAATCAATCATAAGAAACCAGAATTACGTATATTAAATTTTTCATTAATTGAATGTAGTATTTTTAAGCTGTTTTTTTTTTCTCAAAACATATTGTCTCAGTTTACAAACAAGCTATCGGGTATTATACAATCAAAATCTTTTAAGATCACATAGAATGAGAGATGCATAACTTTTACCCTGAAAAGCATTTACAGTGTAATTATATCTTATGGAGTTAGATTTGTTGACTTTATTTTGTCAAAACTGTATTGTTAATAATAATATATAGCATTAATTATTATGCGATATTATTTTTTAAATTTACAGTATATCCTTTTTTTACGTAAAAGAACTTAATTTTGATATGTTCAAAGAGATTGGGAAGATTCCTTTAGCAAACATACCGTATAGCGATCGCTTGAAAAACATTATTAATAAGGTGCTTTGACAAACCATAAGCATCACTACAACAAGACTTCGATAAACTGTAAGCTCCATCCATTAAGTCTCAAATGAAATACTACTACCGCCATGGGTGGCCGAGGTCGTTAGAGCGCGGACTCATTAGCGGGAGGTCTAGGGCTCGAATCCCATGAGGACCGTCTTCCCTGACTGAGGTTTTTCCCAGTTTTTCCTCAGTCCTTATAAATGGCAAATGCCTGGAGGTACCTTAAACTTAGGACTGGAACGTTTTCTTCCTTTAAAAAAAACTCCTTTCCCAATATATCATTTCATCTCATGTATCATCAGTGTTCACCTTCTGTGATGTCTCATTAGTTAAAACAGACGTTAAACACTACAAAAAACTGAAATATCATTTCAATTAAACATTGTTTTACTTTGTAATCATATATCTAATAGTTAAATGCTAGCTATGATCGTCAACTGTAACAATAAGCACGTATTATCCCATTACTATTTTATGAAATTTTATTTAATTTTATTGCCCATTTTTTTTTTTATTTTTATATAATGCATAATCAATAACTTCTAATTCTACCACTGTTATCAATCATTTTTTGCCTGTAGCCCCTTTGTTTTAAGTACAAGGAACAGTAAGATACGTAAAAAACCTTCAGCGTTGAATGCCAAATGAGACCTAGCTTGACCAGGTGAAACAGCGAAGGCTGTTTCCACCTCTACGATTTTTTAATAGTGTTTATCGCTTGTTTTACTATAGAGGCATCACAGGTGGTGGACAGCATACATGAGATGAAATGATAAAAATTGGGAAAGTATATTTCTTATTTTTTTTATTGAAGAAAACGTTCCAGACCTTAATTTGGGGTGCCTCCCCTGCATTTGCCTTTTATGGGGACTGAGGAAAACTTGGAAACAAACCTCAGTCAGGGAGGACGGTCCTGACGAACCGCAGAGTTCCCGCTGACGAGTCTGCACCTTACCAACATCGGCCACTTGTGGCGGTATCTCCTCTACTACGAAAAACTTAATTTATATATAAACATTTGGTAATTTTTAGTTTTGTAGAGCAGTTGGTTCTTCGTAATAAGTTTCACATGCTTCGAAGAGATGACATATCTTTCACAATTATTTAGGGTTAAACGAGAAACGTATGGATGTACCATTCAGTGACATTTTGTAGTTTATCAATAGTTATATATCAACACTTAATATTTTTTTACCAAAATATCTGTTGCTACTTCTATCAACTGCCTCTTGCGTTTAACAGAATTGAAATAATTTAAATAATGAACATATGAATGGTATTTGCTTATAGTGTCACTATTACAATATATACATGTACATTTGCATGTACATTGTCGGTAAGTCAAAATATACATTTACCTTATGTTTCATTTTAATGAAACTTCGCAATAATTTTAGAGACAGGAAAAGAATCTTACACGGCATTTTTAATTAGAAAAGTTAAGGTCTGCCTGTTCAAATTTCTAAAAAACCAGTAAGCAAGTGACTAATGAAGTTTCCATTGGAAACGGTGTTCGAAATCTTAACTGATGAAAAATTGTGAAGTATATCTCTTTAGCATGACACTGGCCTTAACTGAAAGGGAATCATTGTTATCAAGTTCGAACCACAGTCTGTCGCCTTATTTATTGGAACAAAAGGTCAAATAATTAACACTGTCTAGACTAAACGATAAATCAGTTAATCGCGGTTTAGTGGCGTGCTATCCCATAATTCGCCCGAGATTTTATAAAGGTTTATAGTATTAAATTTTGAAAAAGCTGATAAAGAATTATTAGATATAAAATTTTCCTCGATTGCGCAGTAGCTTTTAAGATATTCTAAAGGAATTGTTTATCCCATTTTAATTTAACAGCTTCATATCAGCATCCAATTTCTACTTCTTTATCATCATGTAGCTCCTTTATTTTCTTAGACCATAGATTCCTTATCTCAAATTACTTTTTAAGACATTTCTATAATCTCCGAAATAACTGGTGTAATGCATTGCCATCCGGCATATGTATGAATAAAAAAGTAGTTAATAAAATTTTAAAATAAATTACCACACTTGTTCCTAATACACGAACCTTAAATGTTATATGTGCATAGAGAAAATTTTATATAGATTAATGTCCCTCATTTACAACGAAAGGTTTAAAGAGACGATGAATGAATATTAGATGAAATGAGGTGTAAAATACCCCGAATGCATAACGCTTAAAGTTACCTAGCATTCGCCTTTTCAGGATATGGAAACACTCGAGAAAAACCTTACCCAGACAACAGGCCTTATGGGGTTCGAACCCGGGATCTCCGGATTTGGCAGACGGACATGTTGACCTATTACACGGAGGTGTCTCGTAGATAATTTGAAAGGATACTAATACTTTAAATTTTGCTACAAGTTTTGAAATATAAATGTTTACTTTTCAGTATGGAATTATAAACCCCCCAAAAAGCAGCAGTCTTCAACACTGTGTAATCTCTGAGTACAGTTTATACATGACAGTAATTTGAGAAAGGGGAGTTTCCAAGTGAAGCACGCAGTTTACAACGCTTTCTTTTAGTATAACATGTAAACATGCCATGCCATAATTAATTAACAGCATCGCTTGCATTACCTCAGAGCATATCATGTGCATGTATTTGAACGGGACGTAGGCCATGTAACAGCTCCCGGGAGCGAACATTACGTTGTTTCACCATGTTATTAGTTGTTGCGAGTAGTTTTTACTCTTGCACTGCTATAAGAAAAACGTATCTGTAAGTGGAAAGTCGTCATAATAATTGCTTATTAGTTTCACACCTGCCTGTTTTTCCAACTGCTTCATTTCTTTCTTCCATCCAATATTTTCAGTTTCATTTCTGCGCAATGTACATAGGATATTTGCAATATGGTAACCTAATATAATAGGCACCATCATTTAAAAAACAAATTATAGAAATGAAATGCGTCGTTGATCATGGCGGGTTTTTCCCCTTGAGAATGAAGGTAGTACACCATACAACATAGCCGACCTTCACGCGTGACACAGTGCATTGCATAAGTCATACTATTGGTGGCCTGGTAAGTGTTACCCACAGTTATGAGTCAAGATATTGCACAGAAATAACTTTTTGGCCTACTGTTAGCAAGTGGAACCCATCTTGTTCGAAGCTTTTTCATGCAAAATATAATCTTAATTTAAAATATAGCCTAGCTTTAAAGTTCTTGAAGCCTCAGCAATTTCATGCACCTTTAACCCGACGGTCTCTAATTCCATTAATATTATTTGTTCAATGAATGTTGCTGTTGCACATTTTAAATTTTCTTCATGAGTAATTTTCAAGTCTGGTACGGCCTTGTTTAAAGTCAACAGTTCATGGTCACCACAAGCTAACATCCTTTAGTATTACAACCTCTCTTACAAAGAACTTTTATCACTGAATCGATTAACTTTGTGGAATACATTTGATTTAGAAAACTATTAAATAAACATCGATTTGATATTTCAGATGATTATTAAAGACAGATGTGCAAAAATAAAACACAATTGTCTTGCCAATTGAATGGCTACCTCTAGTACAGACCGCCCTCGTATGTTCTCTTCACTCGTGGCTGTAGATGGTCGTTTAACAAACGCTGCCGGTTGTTGTCTTGACTTTTTATAGCAAATCCTGATGGTTGATGGCCATCCAATATAGCGTGGATCTTTTTATTTTACCGTCATCTCTAAATATAAATACACAATCTCCGCATCTCGTAACGAGAGGCTACGAGATCCCCCCCCCCCTCTATCCAATGCTGAGAATAGATGCAGTTCTTTCAATACATTCTAAAGGCAATGCATTTATAGCACCTCCATAATAAGGGAAACAAAACTTTGCAGACTAAAGTATCGTTTGTTGTTATATCCAAAGCGGTTAATATTTAAAGCACCAGTAATTTTTTGAAATTAACTTATTAGTTGTACTGTTTTATAAGTACTAATGTAAATTTCTTATATTGCTTCTATTTATTTATTACATTCAAAATATGCCGTCACAAAAGCAGAATTAACGCCAACACCTGAACCCTTATCTCTTTCAAAGAACTTAAATTTTCTCTTATCACTTAACCTTTATGCCGGGGAGTTTAATATTTAAATTATTTGGTTTGAAATTTATAGTTTCAAAAAAACAAATTATTTTCAAATAAAATTAAATATATAAATAAAATAAGTATACAATAAATATAACTGTCTAAAACCTTTCTGAAACTGAAATAAAGAACAAAAATTTAGACTAACTATTCTAACTTGTATAATATATGTATATAGGCATCTTGAACATTCAAAATGCCCCATTTTAAGTACTAAAAATTTGATGAACTAATTCACTGATGAAAACAAAACCCATAAGAATGAAAGAATAAGAATGTATTAATGTAGAAACCATTGAAAAACATCAACTGCGCAGATTTACTTTTCCTTATGAACATATCCGCAACCGTCATTTCTAAATAATAACCAACTCAATAATACAATATACTTACTACTTCCCCCACATTATCATCCCCTATATGCCACTATAGTCTACTCTATACCATGCAAGGGGATTTATATATTGTAGGGGATTTATAATTGAAATTAAAGTGAACTTACTCTTTAATCATTATTAAATTTTGATACAATAAGAGTTCATAATAGAGTAGACTATAGTGGCATATAGGGGATGATAATGTGGGGGAAGTAGTAAGTATATTGTAGTATTGAGTTGGTTATTATTTAGAAATGACGGTTGCGGATGTGTTCATAAGGAAAAGTAAATCTGCGCAATTGATGTTTTTCAATGGTTTCTACTGAGCCAAGAGCTGGAACTTGAAGAAAGTGGACGTTGCACCTTTCATGGCCACCTTTTGGACGGAGTATCCATAACAAATTTATGAAAGGTATCATATTTGCATAGAATACCTCGGTTCATTATTTCCTTAGTTCTATTTCATTTTTATTAAGGATGGGTGTAATTCTTACAGATAAGTGTTACAGCTGTACCCCTAATCCAGCCTAAGGACGATATAGTGAGTAAATAATTATATAGAGGGATGCGACAAATTGTTCGTCGGCGTTCATTATTTAAAATAAGCTGTGACAATATTTCAATAAGATATCTGTGGTGGTCTCTGGATTGTGGTGAGAGGAGGCAAAAAAAAAAAAAAAACGCGGTAAATATTTCATTTGATTTTTATTGATCAATCTCGGTGGTCTAGGGGAAACGCACTCTTCTCTGGACCCAAGGTTCGCGGGCTGAAATTCGGCCGAGGTTGAAGATTTTAAATCTCGAGAATAATTACTCCCGGGGGAACTTAAAGTCATACGAGTATGTGCCATGTTATAGATTCACAGCACGTAAAAGAACTTCATACCTAAAAAAATAGACGTGATGCAGAATGAGAAGATTTTAAGCTTTGCATTATTACTGTTTGATTTGTTTTGTTATATACGCTCTTTAACATCTCAGATCATCAGCGTCCCATTAAATTCAGGGCGTGAAACGGCCGATAAATTTTGCTCAGAGGCCTCTTCTTTCAGGCTTGTGGTCGTTTTCGTACCTTAAAGTACGACACGGGACCCAAGACTTTACTTCCGTTCCAAAGGAAGCCATACTTAGGATTTTTACGCCCGAAAAAGTCAATCAACACTGGCCGGAATTGAACTCGCGATCTTGGGTTTAGGAGGCAAATATGGTTACCACTACACCACTAGAACTGACTTGCATTGTTACCATAACCACTTTAATGTTAATGTGACATTCGACTAAAAATAATGTAGTTATGTAATACTACAATTATATGTAGTAATTTTATGATAAAGATAAATAAGGAAAAAGGGATAGAATCAGTTAATTTACAAAACAAAGTGTATAAATTTAATTTGTGAATAAATGAGAAAGGCATAAAAGAATCAGACTAAGTTTAGCTGTCAACATATTGGTTGATAGATGGTCATGGATTGTATTATATTTACTAATGGTGTTTGCGATTTTTTAATGTTTAACATCCGTTTTTACTACTGAAGCACCACAGGCGGTGCATACTGATGATACATGATATGAAATGATAAATTGGGAAAGTTTTTTTTAAGGAAGGAAACGTTCCAAGGCTAAGTTTAGGGTACCACCCCGGCATTTGCCAATTATGAGGACTGAGAAAAACCTCAGGGAGAAAGGTTCTGGCGGGATTCGACCCCAGACCTCCCGCTCAAAGTCCGCGCCTAAATGACCTCGGCCACAGACCGTGGCGGTCTGTTTGCAATTTAGAAATACATAAACTCATAAATATTAAATTGAATCTTAGCTCAAACAGGTAGTTTTAAAATGTTTAACAGGAATGAATTAGAGAAAATCTCGATATTTATGTGAAGATGTGTAATAATAGGTGAATAAGAGATTTTATAATGGGAAAAATTATATTTTTTTCTTCGTTTTTCCCCCCTTTATTCATTCAGATTTTGATTCCTTTCTTTTTTTCTTCTTTCTTTTCCTTTTTATTTCCTACATTCAATATGACGTGCACCAGCACTGAAGTAAATGGAAAAGAAATTAATCAGTGACGATGTTCATTCGCCTTTTAGAATTAAATCTTCACATTGGTAACTTCTCTTAATCCATAAATCTGGGTCACAGCTTCGAGCATAAATGGTAGAGTAGATGCACAGAATAGTGATCAAGCATATTCAAAGGAACAGCAAACATGGTAACAAAAGACTAGAACATCATATTTTGAATGAACTGAAAAGGAATCGCTTTCGCTTCTAATTAAGCAAACCATCCAAGAAGAAGAGAAACCAAAAGTTTGTAAGTAATGAACCATTATGTAACTTGAATTTACGCCCTGATCATGTGTTCATTATTTCTTTTTGCTCTCTTTACTAATAATCATTACTGCAAGAAAGTGAGAGAGCTAAGATTCATAGATTAAACAGTTGAGCATTTATAGTGCAAATCTGAATGCTGATATGCATCTAAGTATTCCCCAGTATATTACCATGCTTTCCTTTTAATTGAGAAGAATTTTCATAATGTGTTCGGCAAGGTGGGTCGCCATCTCATTTCAGTATGTGTGAAATCCGACGTTTACAAAACGGTTTCAACAATGTTCATGTATAGGAGAGATTCGTCCTTATACACATTAAAACTTTGTATGTAGAAAAATCTTTTATCAACAACGGTTTTCTTGTGTATACAAAATTTGACTTTCTGGTTAATTCTTTTCCTTGCCTTTATCACTAGTCTTTCGCTGGCAAATGAAACAAAAGTGTCATAAAGAATATTTAAAGTGGTATCATTATAGAATTATGAGATAAAAGCAAAATGTAATATTTAAATAATACAATCTTTCTGAATATTCCTTGCTTAAACAAATTTGTCTATTTTTTCAGTGTAGTAAAATGGGTTTCACTGTCTTTGTATTAAATTTGTGGCCATACTTATTATATTTGGGTAGTTTCCATACTTATTAAAAGTTAACGTTCATTTCCTTCATTTTTTATTTAGAGCGCAAGTATGAAATCAGAATTCGAGATATAAAGCACATAAGTACATTTAAAGTTTCTGAAAGAATGGTCAAGATATTGTTCCTAGTTTTGTCACAACCTTTCCATTACAATTATTCTAAGGTTCAAACAACAAATAACAATATAAAGAAAACAGATAAATACGATACTTGTATATTTACTATTAACGGTACATTATTTCAGGTTTTAAATTTTCAACAGCTAGTACTGGTGAATATCACCGGAATTATACCATAAAATTTTCCACAGTGGCTCAGACACATCCCAAGAACAAATACCTCTAAAAGTGGCAACGGAATAGAGGGCAGAAAAGCAAATACATATATATTTAATTTCTTTCTACTTTATTTTACGAATAATACGGACAAACTTTCAAAGAGAATATAGCGTTTAAAATGAACTATATAAATGGTTTCTTATTATCTTTGCTTGATGATAGTGTCACCTTAGAACGTATAGTGTTTCTTTATTCAGGAGTATAAATGTTTCAAGATTTTCTCATTCAGCTATTTGGGTTGTTTTTCAATGCAGCTATGCTCCATATGCCAAATAGTATTCGGAAATGCTAAATAAGTGACGTCAAGAATAAAATACCTTTAGTGAAAAATAATGCAACAATCTTTCTTCTTCAAGAAAAATGTGTTTGAACTAAGACATGCAACTTTTTGTAAAAGGTAATTATTTCGTAACTGACTCGTAATTTTAACACAGTGGTTTCTGAATGTTTTGTTCAAGCTCTAAGTGCACCTGAGATTGATTAAATAAAAATATACAAATGTTAAAATAAAATAATCACTATAACTTACAAGAAAGCATGTTGACTATATCTATCCCTTTTTAAACTTAGCGTTAAAGACCTCAATGATAGTCCAGAGCTTCTAAATAAGCAAATATTTCAAACGTGGTTCTAAAAACTACATTTTATTTGCAAGAAATAGCATGTGTCTGTAATTTTTGTACCATTATACTTTTTTCTATACGGATTTTTCCAATTAATAAATTCCTCCCAGATTAGTTATGACTATTTTACTTCATGAAAACCAAAAATGTGACATTAATAAACTAACAATCATTTAGTTTTCAAATAATTTGATCAGTTTTATTTCATTTCTGTGATAGCTTTAAAATAAGGTCCTCCTTAAATTATAATCTCAAAACCCTACACAAAATTTAAAATAAAGTCCTCCTTAAATTATAATCTCAAAACCTTCACAAAATCCAATTTTCTGAAAAAAAAATATGGAAATTCAGTACTTTTCGAAGCGCAATCGAATTAATATTTAAGCATGATTCATAAAAATGATAGAAATGCTCGAGGCGTACAATTTTTACCCCATTGCTAAAACGTGTTTGTTCCTGGGAATTTGGTAGCATGCAACTGAGGTGAAATTCATTTATCCCACACCAGTAGGTGCATACCATTAACCTAGAAACTAAAGTAACTGAATCCCATGCAGTTCTGTCGTTCCTGTGTGAACATGTCATATTACTTCAGTAATTACGGTCATCAATACATTCTAACATATTAAATGAATTCTGGTTTTCTTTTTTGATTATTTTTATATCTGATATATTACGAAAATACACAATATTTCAATAGTAAATGTACATTATAAATTACATAAGCCGATTTATCTTATACAGCACTTGTATAACGCTTATTTACATTGATCTACAGACCTTCCAGTGTTACATGACGTATAACTGACTTATAAATGCGCATTTAATATAAATAACATAAAAAGGGTAGAAGATTCGTTACCTTGTAAAACATGTGAAATGCGCCTGCAATGTATCCAGTCATTAGGCACTTCTTGAAGCATATCAAAATTTAGTTTCTGCTTTTGGTATATGAGGTAAAAGTAAAGCTCAGTAATGTATTGTAAAGCCTTATATACATCTTTGTAAATGGAGCAGAACCAACGAAAAAGGAAAATATAATAAAAAATAAAATAACATTCTTATGTATTTAAATTTAAGAATCACACTTTAATCTTTAAAATGATAAGGCATTTGCAGCTATTTGACAATTTATTTCCAATATATTTAAAAATGGTGACCCAACTGCTGAAAAGTGATACTTTTAGCGATTTTTTGTATTCTTAGGTTAAGTTTGGATGGTGCTGTAAGCACATGCTTTCACTAATATAGCGCACTATAAGCAACAATTTATGAACTGCGTTTCATACTACAAATAATATTATTAATAATCATAATAATTATTAAATATTTAAGTAATTACTTTTTCACTTACTAAGATAGCATAGTAATGTTTATACATTAACTAAAATATTTACGGATAAATGTACAAACATTATTATATGCTATCTTAATTAGTGAAAAACTAATTTCTTATATATATATATATATATATATATAATAAAGAATATATCCATAATCTGTTTGAATTATGGATAAGTGACCAATTAATGAAAGAGTAAATAGTTCTATAAATAATTGTTATAATTCTTATAGTTAATAATAATAGTAATAATTTGCTAATTTATGATATCACTTACATTTATCAGTTTAATACTGTTTATAATATAAATAATTATAATCACATTCTTATACTTAATATTATAATTGCAATAATTTATAATAAAATGTTTACTTAGTAAATCTTACCTTTTAGTTTTTCCTTTGTCATTTTATTCATGTCCTGTTAAATGGACAATATCTTTCGTATTAACCTTGCAGAAAATTGAATAACATTTTTACATTGAATAACTATTTACAACGAGGCTTAATTATGATATTTAGATACAATAATTGATAAGATATTATTAGCTTAACTTATATTTTTTAATCAACGAGAATGTTTGTTTACTCCCCACCGCATTTCATTACCTATCAACTTCTATTAACTGCAGTATACACAAAAATCTGGAATAATAATCATATTTTAACTACCTGTATAATTTTTTTCGGGTTATTAAATTTTTTCTTGGGTTATTACATTTTTTCTTTTGCATACAATTTTTTTCGGACAACATGCGACAATCTAATGAACTATATATTTTAGAAAGGGATTTATAATGACATATAATTAGAAAATAGGTTTATAAGAAACCTTTTAACAAAAAATAAAACCATCATTATTAAAAGAGATATCGTTGTATGCTTTAAATTTGTTTCTAAAGAGATAAATGGAAATTTCATGTATTGTAAACAGCTGTCATATGACTGAATTAATCTTGGAGCGTTAAACAAAATGAGTCGTAAGCAGCGATGCGAAACTGTGATCTTGGAGCAGCTTCTATTCTGTTACGGGTGAACGAATCTCGTCGATGTATACGTGTCCAGCTTCCTTAACAAGGTGTGAAAGTAAACATTTCCAGATTTATTAACCGCACTGCCGAATCAGGTGACCTGAACAGACTTCGAGACTACTTTCCAGGTTTCGCTACACACTGTAGCCATCAGCAGGCAACAAACGAACAGCCGTGACATTGAAAATTACTTGTAGGCCAGAGCTAGTACAATGTCATGTTATAATGACGAAAGATAATCGTTACTCACATGTTTTCCTTAAAGCAAACAGAAGCAAAGCGCTCGGTGAAAACAGAAGCTTTCACTTTTTCTTGAGTTTAATAACAATTGCATATGGCAGACACTATCACGAATCTATTCTTCTTGAAGATACTTTATTCGGTTAACGAATTACCTTGCATGACAAGATAGATTAAATAGAACGGATCCAATGAAATAATGAGCTCAGTAAGACGAGACGGTGTTTCGAAGCGTATTGAAAACAATGACGGAAACCACCAATTTAAAAAACGAAGTTATTTTTTGTCATCTAAAATAGTTCTGCTCGAATACCTCAGCTGAATTTGTTTAAATTCATGTCAGCCATAAAACAATAATTATACAGCGCTTTTATTTCAAAACTCCCCAATGTTAATAGTTGGTCATAACTTTAATGTAAGCATAAAAATGCACCAATTTAGTAATAAACGGGGTAGTTTAAAATCAACATTGATTCAATTTAATTTCCCCCCTCTTATCCTCATTCACCCCCACTTTGGAATTTCAAGAGACTTGAGTCTTAGATATTACAGCGGATTATTTCACTTAAGTGTCGTCAGCATAAAATTAACCAATGAAACGAAACACACCTTTTAAATTTGACCAATCATAGCCCGATATCGTAGTGAAATTACCGAAAGGTTTTATCAAATCCATTTTATAAGTGTATTTATCTTGTGTCAGTGTAGCCAACTGTATATGTGCATATAATTCCTGAGCACGCATCACTGACCACTTTTCTGTGTTTTCAGTAATATTGTAAATTTAATTAACTTAATGTGTATTCACTCAAGAATTTTTTTTTTTTTTTTTTTTTTTTTTTTTTTGCGTATTCATCGAAAGATTCTGAAAACATTCTGTAAAGTATGTAACAATCTGACTAAGCAACCATAAACCTTAATAAACACGTTATTCGGAATGGTAAAATGTTTTCTATGTTTTGTTTTTCGTAGTTGGTATTAGTAAATAGAACTGTGGCGATTGTAATAGTCGATTTTGGTCTATTTCATTCTCATGGTGTTTGAATAGGTAGTATTCATAAGTAAGTATAGCATTTATACAATTTTTGATAATCTTTGCGAGGATTTCAAATGTATATTGCTTTTATTCTTATTCCACATATGAAATAGTCCTAAACCCGATTTGGTTCTTCTCTAATGGCATTGAACCCGGCCAGGACCGGTGGATTTTTTCGGGCGTAAAAATCCTAAGTATGGCTTCCTTCGGAAGGGAAGTAAAGCCGTGGGTCCCGTGTCGTACATTTACGGCACGAAAAAGAATCTCAAGCCTGAAAGAGAGGCCTCTGAGCAAAATTTGTCGGCCGTTTCACGCCCTGAGTTGAATGGGACGCTGATGACCTGAGCTGTTAAAGAGCGTCCATAAATAAATCAATCAAATCATCTAATGGCATTACTAACAATTGGCATTCTTCCGTTGCTAGATGGCTTGAAAAGGTTAAATATTGACATTGCAAATGTACAATTATTACAATATTGTAACCCAAATTTAGGGGAATTATATTTAAATTCTAATTTTATTTGTGAAATAGTCATAATAAATATCATTCACTACCTTCATGAATTTATCGGCAATCTCAGACTCTCTTGTGATATTACTTGTGATACAATTTGTTTTTATCGCTACCCTGGAACCAGAGCTGTTATATTGTTTGAATTTTACAAATAATCCTATAAAATTACTGATAAATTAATGTAATAGCTGTGTTTTGGAAATAAATTGTTTCAATAAGGTTACCCGATTTGAAAGAATAAAACGTAAGCGGATTAGCCAGGTATTCCGAATTAAACTGTATTACTATAATAATACAGTTTTTTCGTTTAAACCAATTGATTTGTTTTTTATTCTGTCCAAATTCAGATAATATAAAAATAACGGCTTGAAATTAAAAACCAACGTTGATTAAATTTAAATCTCACCCCTTCGATCTCAGCCACTTTGAACTTTCAAATATCACCCCTTCCTTTTAATACTTAAATTTTAAAAAAATACTATTATTATCACACTTTTTCTACCGTTGCCTAGCAACTTGACTGTTGGACTGGCAAATCTTCTTTCATTTTGATCTTATTTTGTAGAGTATTTATAATTTCGAAACAATTTATTACATTACATTAAATGCTTAATGGTTTCATAGTATTATTTTCCCACCAGGACTCTCTTCCCTGACCGAGATTGTTTTCCAAGTTTTCCTCAGTCCTCAAAAATGGCAAATACCGTGGAGGTATCCTAAACGTAGACCTGGAAGGTTTCCTTCCTTAAAAATAAACCCTTTCCCAATTTATCGCTTTATTTCAGGTGTCATCAGTGTTCACCGCCTGTGGTGCCTCAATATTTAAAACGGGCGTTAAACATTATTAAAAATTATTATACTAAAGTAAACAATCATCAATAAGTTGCCAATCAATAATAAAAATGCGACGACAATTAAATTCCTCATTATAATTTAAGCATCAAAAGGGAAGAATGTCATTTGAAATGTCAAACTGAAGTGACTGAGGTTAGGATCAGCATTGTTTTAAACTTCCCTCTCAATATCTACATACTATCGTGTTTTTTGTGGCTAGCTTAAATTTATTTTAATTACGTAGCTATTCATATTGAGAAGTTTAGGAATGAAGCCCCTATATATTGGAAAACCTATCCTTACATCCAGAATATTTTAATAAAACAATTTTATTTTATAATTAGCGTTTTTTCTTATGATTTTCAAAATTGTGTACTATAATTTAATGATCATTTTATCATATTTATATATTTCTTATTTATTTTAAAAGACATTAAAACTATCTTTAGTCATCGTTAGATCAATTTAATCCACGCAACATGTTCTATCTAATAACATTTTCCAGTATTTGTACCATTGTATTTCCTTCTATTCTTAGAGTTTTAAGCAATTGAAGAGAATAATTCATTTTACCGCAGCTGTCATGCTTAAGCGCAATTGTAGCAATTTGAGCATTCCTTTCTAAATGCAGCTTTTGTTACTCTTATAAAAATGTGACAGAAGTAAAACACAAGAAATATGTTCCTGCAGAGTCTAACTGAATTGAACGATATTCGAATCAAAAGAAGAGACATACATGTTGCTATTCTATTGTGAACATACTCATAAAATATTCGAGAAAGCAATAAATTACTGATCTGGATATCCTCTTACTGTAAAACCAATACGTGACTTTAATTGGACGCGGCACGCTTTCACCACTAAAATTAACACGGATGCACCTGCTTCCAAAACCACAAGGTAGTTGGTTTTATTCTTAATTCTAACAAGACATTCACTTTAGTGAAACTATTAAACGGATTATATTTTATCTGGAGCACAGCTTTTGTCATCTTATTAGGAAATACAGTAAATAACAAATTAAAGATGGGACCACATAGTCAGATATTAATCATAGAGGGAATTCAAAACCCGTTAAATACGTGACTTCTTAAGAGAAAACTGGATTGGAAGTAACATTACTTTTATTGTATTAAGGTATAATCTTTCCTTACACACACACACACAGAGTCAATTTTCCATCTTAACTTATTATAGAATTGATCTTTTATGACACGTGGAGGTGACCCACATTATAGATGGCTATTTTCAAATTGTTTATTCCACACTAATGATGAAACAGGAAAATAATATTAGTTACATTATATCACTAAGTAATCTGATATTTAGCAGACAATACAGTGAGAGAGACTGAATGTGGTTCACGAAAATGTTGTATGCAAAGATAATAATATGAAAACTTTTATACGATGTTTTCTGCTAACTACTTTTCACACATTCATTAGGGATGTATTACTGTGCATTATTTGTATTATCAGTAATCTAAATTTTATATAAGAGAATATGAAGTAAAAAATACAAATTCTCTAAAATACTTGATCATTATTAGTAATATAGAGCATTCATTATAGCTGTGCATATAGCCTTTGCTAACAGTAAACTTTTAAAATGGACAATCATATTAAATATTATAGAGGAGCATGTTAACATAATTTTTTTTCATAAAAGTGTAAAAATTAAACAATATTTATTTCTTCAAACAAATGATAAACGTTTCTGAATATATTTATTTAAGGAAAGTAAATGGTTAAGTAATTATTTTAATGTGGAATTAATTTATAATTAAGGAGGCGCTGTGAAATATAATTTAATATTATGCTTGTGTTAGCACTGTACCGCAAATAACTATTATAGAATTTGTCAAATGCAACTTTATGATAAGTAATGTAAATGAAGCTACTGGAATTTAATTAAAAGGAAACATGTTTCACAGTCACCCTCGTGAAAATTTGGATATTTGCTATTTGAGTACCACAGAAGTTTAACCTTAGCATATGTTCCCATGCTGAAAACAAAGGCTATGTAGTCAAATGCTTAAATAGAGAAGGCGGAATTACCCTATAAAATACATATAACTGAATGTGACATGTCTAGTTTTACAATTATGTCATGTTTATGTTTGCGTCAGTCTCGAGCGTTTCATATCATCGCATTACGTGAATTAATGTTTCGCATTTGCTGTGCAGGTTGTTAAAACAACGCTCGAAGGCATCAGTTGGGGAATTATGTTACCTAAGCAGATTTTTCTGCAGCACTACTGCTTTCAGTGAGAAATATCGTTGACTCTGAATCCGTTTGTTGTTAATTTTTTCTCGTGAAATTTTAAATATCAATTCATTACATCCACTGCACGAGAGATGCTTTATATCTGTATATAATTAAATTCATTCTTAAAGAACCGAATAAATGTTCAGTAGAAAGTTAAGAACAGTTTCACACTGGTTAAAAAACTATTCTTATAGGCCAACAATAACTCTAATGTCGTTATGTAAGGCAACATGTAGCACGATTTCATGCCCTTTTTTCATTCTGAGAGGTGCAATTTAATTTCATAGGAGTTCATGCATTCATTATAGCGCCAATTAATCAGCAATTGTTTATACTGTTAAATCGTTCTGTTTTCAGTCTCTAAAACTATGAATGAAAGTTTGAAACACAATTCTTACAAAATGAAAACTTGAAATAGATTACAGAAAAAATATAAAAAGCTGCGGAAACAGTATGACGTAATTACTTATGTGTATTCCTATAAAATTGAGAGAATTGCATATCAAACGTGGGATCACTTTTTTTTAATATGCTGTAATTAAGTAGATAAGCCGATCTAATTGCTAACATTACAAATTCACCTTTACTGGTAAATATTTATAATAAATTAAGTAAATTTAGCACATTGATGTGCCATGTAAAACTGTTAAGAACAACCGAAGGACATATAAATGTTCTATCTACTGTGCGGAGGAATTTAAAGTGCAATTAAGAGAACATAAAGAAGACTTTGTGGTATATACAGAAAATGTAACTTCAGTTTTAAACAACAAAGATTAGACCACTTTACATACCTTGCGTAAACTCATGGTTCTTCAGTGTGTAGCAACCTGGGAAAATAAATGTGGAACATGTAGAATATAAATCGTTAAGTCGCCTAGCTGTAGCCTTGTGTTCACTCGCACTTCTTCACTTTGGCAAACCACACATGTGCAGATCACGCACGCCTCGCCGAGACTATAATGTGATCTGGGTTGATGAACAGAAGTCGACTATGTTATTGCCGATAGCATTCTCCTGGTTTTGTTTCGCGCGTAAAACCAACCCACCTTGCTTTTCTTCTTGGGCTTCATCTGCCATCATCCCCACCACACCTCCAAGTAGTTTCCTTCCTGTTAGTGTCACTAATGAAATGATCGTACACAATCCCCACTTTTCTATCACTCTCTCTCTCTCTCTCTCTCTCTTTCTCTTTCTCCTCTTTTCTCCATTCTCTTGCGGCGTTGTTAGGGAAGGTCCTGAAGCTGTCCCTCTGCATTGCAGAAGGTTTATCGGGCGTAACCTGGACAGGTTTCAGGTGGACAATGAGGCATTGTTTAAAGTGCGGCGCTCCTTCCCTTTCATTTTGTCTGCGTTCTTTGCATGCCTATAAGAGCACGGCTTCCACCCCCTTAACTTTATAAGTGTGTTACTACATTATTAATCATTCTTTACTTTTTTCTAAAGCAAATGATAATATGACCAGATTATATTCCAAATTTGGTATTCCTTTACTGGAAGAAATTCAATGCAGAGTAAAAAAAGAAGATTTGCAGCCATTTACAATTGAACCAGGCTTCGAGAAAGTACTGATTCTTCCAAAAAAAAGTTTAGATGAATTTCATACTTCCTTCTGTTCACATGTTTTAAAATTATATCCTGTAAGTTGCATACCTCGAGTTCCCTAATATTTGTGCCTATGTTTTTAATTCGTAATTGTTCAAGTTTTTGAACCATAAATTATTGTATTTATGTCTATACTTTTATATGATTTATTGCCCATTCTTGTGCTATAAACTTGGCGTATGACTACACAATCGATAGCTTTATTGCTCGTACTGGAAGCTTCTCTCCCCAAACTATGCCTGTAGTGTTCTGTGAAAAATTAACATTTAACAATTTATCTTACTTTTATTCACTGAAATCTTATTGTCTGCAAGAATTTTTTTTCTTCTACAGAAACAAAATTAAGTGCATCTAAATGTGTTTTTCGTACTGATCTCGAATATTCTTGCAGCTTTTTCATCAGGCAGACTTTTTTGTTACACGCTTTTTTAGTTTTATAAAAATTAGTATTACGTAAGCTATTTCGTGTTTCAACAACAAAGCAAGGCGCTCCGGTGCTCCAGCAACAACAGTAAGCGTAAACCATGATTAACACAGCTGGTGTTGTTGTTCTTGAACACCGACGAATAACAACTGACAGACATGTTACACATTTCCCATGGCAGTGCATTTTCGATTCTGCATGATCACTTGAACGTGAGATGCGTTTGTGTGAGGTATGTCCCAAAATTACTGATTCCTGAACTGAAGATGGTGCGAGTGGAAGTGTAGGGAAATTCGAATGTGTCCCCCATCCTCCATACTCCCCAGATTTAGTCCCCTGTGGCTTTTATATCTTTCTCTGTCTGAAAAAGGAGCAAAGGGGGAGCGTTTTGATACTTCTGAGGCCGTCGTGGAAAAAGGCTGAGGCGGTTTTGGAGAAGATGTCAAAAGATGAGTTCCAGCACGTGTTACAGAACTGACAGACGCGGTGCATGCCATGTGTTAAAAAAAATAGCTTTTGCATGCCATAAGTTTGAACATATGTTGTCGTTAGGATGTCTCTCCTTGTTTAATTTCGCTGAAAAAGTGAAATTTTACAAGTAGATCACATTCCATAGCTTTATATGATTTTACAAGATCACTCGCTATTTCACGCTAGCTTTATTCTTTATTCTTTTTAAGAAAGCAATAAAAAATGCTTTTTAATAATTGCCATGCTGTTTTTTCTAGTGGACTTACAGTTCCTCAAAATGTTCATCGTTCATCATTAGCGATGTTATTTGTGGCTGTGCAAGATTTTCTCCTTAGTTGTGGAACATCAATTTTGGAAAATGTGGATTTAAAATAAACGAATGTAGCAGAGCGTTTATCAATTACTTTTACAACGGGCCATAGGCCTCAGATTACACACATATATTTTTGGGGTTCACTAAATGGGTATATCAAGGAATAAGGGATTACTTTTTTAATATTTGTTTTCTAATATAGGGAAACTTGCTATTCTGTTATTCCATCCACACAAAAACAAAAGAATTTAAAATACCCAAGTAACAACCCAAGCAATAAAGATACACCTTCAAAGCTCAGCACAAACTTTAGCTGTATTTTTTGGATTCTAAAAGGAATTGCATATTTTCACACATCTTACATATTAGCGGCTTGCGTTGTAATATTGTTGAAAATATATAATCATTATGCAGAGTACAGCCTTGAAACCAACTTTTGACATGTCGATGTCCAAGAGTTTTCATAATTGAAGAAATATTATTACAAAACCTGCAGCTTTTTCTTCACAGAAGTAGCCTAAGAGTGGATATATGACTGAAGTAGATCCTGTCTTTTTAATCTGTCATATTGTTATTTAAATCCCGAATAAGACTATTAAACTTTCTTGGGTTAATAAGATATGTTTTGATGAACAATGTACTTTGAATGCAGCATCACTTTCTTATCTGTTTCTTCAGAGTAGGTCAGGATATAAGTCATCACTTAAAATCACGAAATCTGGACACTTTGTTACAGATATTCTGATATGCTTTTCTAGTCATTATTTTTATTTAATTAAACAGCAGTATCAGTCAGTTGAATGGTCTTCGGTTATCTCCAAATCAGAGAAATTCAAATGGCATACGATGCGTGAAATTTTGCTCTTTAGATAACATATATTACAAAAATTGTCTGAATAACTTTAAACTGTCATATCGAACGTTTATAGCAACCAATAACATAAAATAAACACAACACGCCGTTCTTAGTCTAAAGAGAAACACACGTTATCTGTGCATTTCCGCATAATATTTGAAATTTATAAATTGCACATTCTTTGTATTTGGCTACCAGTATAATAAATAACCTTACTTTTATAAATACATATCAAACAAAACTGTAAATATTAGGTTAATACATCTCATGACAGGAGATAAAAGAGAAAAAGAAATTGAAACAACTAAATGTGTCACAAAAGGTATACTTGATGGAAAAGCTCTTAATTGCCTATTTTAATTCAGGATAAAAATTGCACTAGATTCACTATTCAGTTTTCTTATGAAAAAACAATGTTGCCCAGAGCTGTCTACATCGCGTAGTTAATATATGCGTTGTCCCTGAATGGCCGAACTTTTATTTAAGTTTTACGTCCCTGAAGCACCATACATTATTTCGTTATACCCTCATGTACTTTACCGCCACGGTGGCCGAGGTCGTTAAGTCTCGGACTCGTGAGCGGGAGGTCTGGGTTCGAATACCGCCAGGACCGTCCTTCCTGACTGAGGTTTTTTCCAGGTTTTCCTCAGTCCTCATAACTGGCAAATGCCGGGGAGGTACCCTAAACTTAGGCCTGGAATGTTCCATAAAAATAAATCCTTTCCCAAGATATCATTTCATCTCATGTATCATCAGTGTACATCGCCTGTGGTGCCTCTGTAGCAAAAACGGGCGTTAAACACCATTCATTCATTTCTCATGTACTTTAATGGCATGTTAATTGCAATTTTCATGGGTTTTAGGGATAATAATTAGATGTTAAGTACATTTCTTTCCTTTATTACTTTTTTGTAATATTTTCGTTCCAAATAAGCTACATGACTAATATTTAATCGTTCGAATACACGTTAATTCCCCTCTCTAATAGCACATAATTTCTTTTAGCTGCTAGTGTTTTCGATCTGTTGAATTCGGTACCATTTCACGTGGATAGAGCATTTATACAATGACAGAGAATCATTTTCAAAGAAAATATATGGGAAATATCTGTAACGCAATAGTTAAATCAACTTGCTCATTTTCGATTGTGGGTCGCCATGTATATGGAATCTTAGGAACTGTTCTTGCTATTTCATCTAAATATATAATTAAAAAAATAAATATTTTTACTTCAAAAGGTATCCCTGATAAGTTATTAGATAATGAACTCTTATTTTTATTATTACTGCTAATGTACTTTTCTAACCAGGTAACTGTGTCCTCCTTTCTTTGGACTTCTCCTCCCCAGGAATTCAGAGTGTCTACTCTCTATTTGTTCTCAGCTACAACGTGCACTAGGCGTCTTTAAGACACCTCATTTCTGGCTATATCGTTTTACGTTAATCCCGTTTTCAAGCACGTTGCAGTAACTAACTGTAACTTTTACTCGCCCAGTCTCTTTCTCCTTAAGCCTCTCTCTGATCTCTTTCTACACCAGAGTGGCAATTAGTGTACGTAATTTATCGCAATCGTAGGTAGCTGATTGTTGGTAGATTCTCTACAAGTTACCACCACCCATTTTCTAAGTGAATAATTTTTACACATATTAAATATGATTACTCTTTTCATTTGTAAAATATAATTCATTTTTAAAGCAACTTATATGTGGACATTAGCTTGGCTGTATTTTGAAAAGACTGACATATTTCCGGCATAATCAGCATCAACTATTGCACCTATCGTTCAAAAATAATGAACGCAAATAAACAAAAGAAAACCGTTGAGTGTTCAATGCAATTATTCCCAAAATCTCTTCCTGGTAGGTCTGTAGTAGTTTCCTTTTCGCCTGGTCTACATATAATAATAATAATAATAATAATAATAATAATAATAATAATAATAATAATAATTCTTTTGTTATATTTATTTTAATTTATTACTACTCTTCAATTATTTCTTAATTTGACATAATCGAATCTATCTATACTTTGTACTATTTAAATTTGTGTTTGTATCACCGCGTTTGATTGTTTAGTAGTTTAACTGCTTCTAGGCTGGTACATTTATTTTGGTCTTCTGTCCTTGTTTTTATTTATATTCTATTCATATAAACGCGCATATATGTAAATAATAAGAAGAATAAGAATTTGGACGAGAAAAATTATCCTTAAAATGTTTCTATATAAAACATAAGACACTTTTACCAGATGATTAGGCAGTGAAAATGATCTACAGTTACCAGTAAATACAAAACAAAAAAATCCATAAAAAAAGAAATGCAATGGAACATTATATATTTAGCAAATTAAAGCAAAATACCATTAAATATTGTAATTATCTAAAAGGTATGGATATTTAAAAGCCCTGACTAAAATATCTCATAAATAGAACTGAGAAAGAGATATATATTTAAATTCCTTTAATAGTGCATAGAAACTATATCCAAATATTAGTAAGAACTTTATTGAACATTTAGACATAATAGTTTTACCATCTGTATTATTACAGCTAATATTGAGGAAAGAAGATGAAATTGTTGAAATGACGATTTTATGATTTACACGATCAGATACACATTAATAGATTAAAAGAGAAATTATGAAATTGTTTTTCAGGTAAAATCAGAGTTAAAATACAACATGTTTACTGTAATAAAATATGAAAACAGATGACTAAAACATATACAATGTATGTAAGATACAGCCCATATGGAATAAGACTTAGAAAGCCCCTTCCCCAAAATTCAGGTTGGAACAGTCATTGCAACCCATGCATAATGCTGGTGATTGTGATAAAAAAGAAGACAGAGCTGTTAATTTATAAAATGTTATTTGTATTCGCAATCATAATTTTAATGCTCTGTAAATACTGTTAGAGCGTTTCATTCTATAAACTTTTTATGCATGTCTTTATATTAATATACAGAGAGTGCCAAAAAAATGCATACACATTTGAAGCAAAGAAAAAATTGTGTTAACATAACAAAACTGAATTCACACAAACAGAAAATGAAAAGTCTAAAAGCATAATTTTAGACTTTTACAGTTACAACAGTTGCTCAAAATGCCCACCATCGGCTGTGTACGTTGAACTACTAATTGAGTAACGTTTGCGAAAGTGTCAGCGATTGTAGCACACGCCATTTCAATTTCTTCCCGAAGTGCTGCCAGTGTAGCTGGTTTTCTACGATATACAAAATCCGTAAGAGTTCCCCGTAGGTAGAGAACCAACGGAGTTAAATCCGGAGAACGCCGTGGAAACTCAATCGGATCTCTTCGCCCTATCCAGTACCTTTGATAGTGCCTTGGATCCAGTGTGCGAGACTTTTTGCTGTGCGAGGTCTCCCAGATGTGAACATCGCATACGGTACCATGAGTCTCAAATTTATTTCGAATGCGTGCAATTGTTACTCACGTTGGGGGTTCTGTTCTGTATACATGTCTCCATTTCAACAACAACATTCACGGTTTTCTTCTAATACCACTTCAAAATTGCTTTTCGCTGTTCAAACGATAATCTTGGGTCCATTTTGTTGAAGCAACGCTAGCATAACGTAATGTGAATCATATCTGTTTACAGAACATCATACAATAATCTTGGCTTCATTTGTTCATTGTTGATTTACCTGTCACGTAGCAACGTTATCATAGTATGTGAGCTACCTCTGTTTACAGAACATAATACTACACATTACTGTTGTTTTTCAGTCCAACTTTGAAATATATTAAATAGATATCCATTGTGAAAGTGTGTTTTTGGCACACTTGGTATACTTCATAGGTATTAAGTTTAAAAACTTTCTTTTCCTCCGTTACATTATAAATATGTATTCTATTAATTTTTATGTGGGGACCTCAAAGATTATAAACTTATATTTTGAGAGTGTATGATTCAATTGTTTGGTTGAAAATTAACTTTTTAAAGACCAAAATATTGCCAAATATACCTTATATTCTATTTTTTTTTCATGATAACGCCCAGACACAATTTTCGGAAAGCACTTTCCAGGACACTGAGAATTCTTTTGCTGGAATTAATTTCATAAACTTGATTTCATCCAGCATCTTCATCCGATCTTTCACCAGTTAACTTCACTTATTCAAACATCTGGACAGTTTCCTGAAGTATTCAACAAAGATAAAGCTGAGACAGCAGTAAGAAATTGTATTGCTTTTTTAACGAAATGGTACAAAAAAACTTGTAATCAATTGATGAAAATGTATACATACCCAGATGTTATTTTTGTGAATAGTTGTAATTTTTAATTTATTGGTGCTTTATTGAAATTTAAACCCACAACCGCCATTAATTTCCGAACGAACTTATATTTTGATATTCATAAACTGTCTTTGCGTTTCATTTCCTTTCCAGAAATTAAAATCTGGTCGTCTGTAAGATTAATAATTCATAAAAAACAACAGT
>CM060831.1:47115000-47210000 GCA_030762175.1 Metallyticus violacea
AAAAAGTATACTTGTGCAGTGCAGTAATTATTAATTAAACCTGCTCTAAATAGAGACTTAAAAAATCTTTTCGAGATGGCACATTATGACATTTAAAAAAAAGTATGCAAATTGTATGGTCCACGGAAAAATTGCATTGTTAAAATGGGTAAAATGAAAAAATCTACGCATCGATAAGACATTGCGGTTGTACCCATGGAAATTTTTTTTGAAAAATGTCTTCAATTCTCACCGATCTGCTTTCTAGGCACCAAAATGAAGATGAAATAAATAAATAAATAAATAAATAAATGTGTGTGTGTGTGTGTGTGTGTGTGTGTGTGTGTGTGTCTAGCTCTAGCAGAGTTTTCTCAACAAAACTCGACATATAATGATCAATTAACTAACGAATTATCGAGTTTAAAAACCAGCAAAATTGGACCTTAGCAGTGTGGGTTAACTTAAAGCTATGCATATATGTGGTGTTTGTTAACGCTCTTGTGGCCGAAATTTTTGTTTTTTCTCAACGAAACTGTCATATAACGAGCAGTTAATAAACGATTCATTGAGTTCTTTAACCAATAAAATTGGGTGGGGTGGAGGTTAATCTAAAGTTAAAACTTAGAAATCGCTCTAGCCGCCACAATTTTGGTTTTTTTAGCAATGCATCTTGAAATATGACATTGAAAATAAATAAGAAAACACGTTTTTGAAAATTAGAGAAATCAAACTATTATGAGTGGGGGTTTGCCTGAAATCCAAAATTTAAAATAGTTTTTTGTTTGTTTTGTTTTTATTTCACAAGGAAACTGCATTTAAATGAAACAAAGAAAAATATTTTTTGAAAATAAGGAAAAACTGACCATTAGGAGTCAGGGCATACCTGCAAAACCGAAATTTAAATTTGAAGAGTAGGGGTTAACCTAAAGCGAAAATTTAAAAATCGCTCTAGTGGTGGCGATTTGTGTTTTGTTTTGACATTTTTAAATTTTGGGTTTCAGGTATACCCGAATTCCTAATGACCCGATTTCCTTTTACAGGAATTATATTTTTTATTTTATTTAAATGGTATATACCGAGTTTCGTTGCAAAAAAAGAAAGATTGGTGCCGCTAGAATAATATTTAGATTGTGGGTTAAAGATAAAGCCCTACTCCTAATAATTTGAATGTTGATTTTCAGAAACTATTGTTCCTAATTTATTTCAATGCCTATACCGAGTGAAACTCAGAAAAAATACTGTTATAATTGCAGCTGTTAGAGCGATTTTTAAATTTCGCTTTAATCCTGATTCTTTAAATTTATATTTTCAGCTATACATCTACTCACTCCTAATGACCCGATTGCCGTCTTTTTCAGATTGTTTTTATTAATATCTTTTAATGAAATATACCAAGTTTTGTTGAGAAAAATTACGGCCCCTAGAGCGATTATTATTATTATTATTATTATTATTATTATTATTATTATTATTATTATTATTATTAATAGTTATATTCAGAGTTTCGTGGAAAAAAACAAATAACATACACATTTGTATATATATATATATATATATATATATATATATATATATTCATTGTCATTTTCGGTACATAGTAGATAGGATCCATGGAGATTTGAAGACTTTTTTTTCAAATATCGTTTCAGAGTATAACCGCAATAGCTTCAAGCATTCGGAATTCGCTATCAGTGGACACATAATTACTCTTGACATTGAGGTTATTTTCCATATGGTTATTATGTAAAATTTGCTTGTTCCGTTTTGTAGTATTCATTTATTCAGTAATGTCTATGTACCAGGCCAGTTGCTATATGAATAATCCAAAACCACATTTTGTTTAATTTTTCGGAAATTCACGCCAAAATCCATTCAAGCAATGATACTAGTAATTCAGTGTGTAAAAACACCCTTATATTTTTATAATTATTTTTTATAATAATAATATTGTAGTTTAGCAACATTAGAATTTACTTGAGAAACTTCAAAAACTGACGCTCGTGCGTTACTAACAGCATAATAAGCGATAAGCTGCAAATCATGCTAGTAGGAGTTTGAACCAGCTTTTATGAAAAAGCGTTGCAGTTCTTATTTCTAGGTCAGAGCATGCTCACGCTTACAGCAGACACCAAAAACACTCAGCATGACAAATGCTTTTCAGTCAAGCGGTTAGCGTCTGCTGTGACGTATTGCTCGATTATTTCTAGAAGGGTTTTTTCCTTTTCTGACTGTAAAGGAAATTGCTACATTTCTAAAGAGGCATTCAGACTAGGTAGTACATTTCTGCTAGTCGAACCTCTAGTCAAAATTTTTCAGGTCTCTGAGATATTTGCATTTTGTTGCTACGAGGTGTATTCAAGTTCTGTCTCCGATATTTTTTTCTCACAAACTATTGCACTAAAAATTTGAAACTTCCGTCACTTCTCAACAGAATCTTCGTGCAGAAGTAAACATTTTTCACAACGTCGACATCTTGATTTCATAGCCGCTGCGAACAGACACTTCTTTCGGGTCTGTTTTGACCACTGGAAAATCGTAGCTGCAATAGCGACCCGTCTGGAGTTTGTGCGACCACGGAAAGTGTCTTTCATTGTTGGAAAAGGTCACAAATCTCTAGGAGCCAGATCAGGTGAGTAGGGAACATGAGAAACCCCTCCATAGTTGTTCTGTATCATATTCCCACTCACCTGGAGGACACCTTCCACATTTTCAGCCTTCATGCAGGACTGTGTACACTTATCCTACGGAAACGGCAACTTTGGAGACAATATCTTCCACACTTAATCGGCGATCCAACAAAACAACGTTCTCTACTTGAGCAATCATGATGTTTGATCGGCTGGTGCGAGGCCGAGGTTGTTTCGGTTCGTTGTCAATGACTTTCAACTGTCGCACCCACGAACTCACTTTTTCACATTTATAATACCAACACCTCATCTCTCACTCAATTCACGATGAATTTAAATGGTATCACATCATGCAGGTGCAGAAAAAGAACGAATACTCGCTGTTGTTGTAATTCTTTTTAGTATCAAAAGCACCTCTCACTCTAGCTGCAGCCACTAGGGTTCTGCGCATGCACAGTTCTGCAATTTCTGTCACATATTTATTTAAAATAGAGTGGCAGCATATTTTAGCAAACCGCATGTTTCTATCTGCTTCTAATCCTGAGGAAAAAAATCGGAAACCTTAGAACTTAATTGCACTTCGTATATTTGCTCCATTGTACGATACTGCAAACACTGCAACCGCAAGCTGTTGCGGTATCCTGAAAGGCCACAGTATTGGAATACAATAATACAAGAAGACTGAGAACTGTTCAAAGTGCTAAATGAAGTCATCTAGAGTGTATGGTACAAAAAATGTAGCACAAAGTACCTTAGAGTTTAGAAGGGATGCTTATGAACTTTCTGGTTCATTCTGGAATCAGATGCTTTTGATACGAATATTAAAGATTACCCTAAACTAAAATATAACTAATGCACTATTTAATGCTTACAGCATACGGCATTACCATTTAAGCGCATTTATGCATTGTATCATTACATAAATAATTGTAAAAATAATTCTGCAATATAAAAAGAAAGTACATACAAGTAACTGCTGCATGTAACAAACGAGAAATACTTGCAATAAGTGTCTGTTGATGTTAGCCGAACTAGACACTGTATGCTGCATGCATTATGAAAAATATGATCTGAAGATATTTTAATATCCTTAAATTATATTAACTTTTTATTAGTTTATGTTGTCCTGTTCAAGAAAATGAATAAAAGTCAAATATCAATAATTATAATAGTACATATTTTCGTATTATTGTTTCAATACGCACTTTAAATTAAATAAAGGACTCAAGTTGGATTCAATGGGAGATAATACCAGGACTTTTCAATAAAGAATGTTCATAGCTTTATCCTTTAAACAGTCATTTTACTATAAATTAATAGATTTATGGTTAAAATTAAGTTCAACAAAGTGTGTAGCTTTAAAAACAAGTCTCATAACATTTAACAAATAGAAAGTAATTAAATTATTGTTCTAAATTGGCTTTCTAACTTGAATATAGCTTAAGACATTTATAAATGCAGATATACAGCAACGTGAAATTCTGTATTAAGATTGACTAAAACAGTATATCGGAATGTAGATCAGACGCAAAGGAGTTAATCAGGGATGTACTCAATCTTCGTATTGTTTAATCTATTTATAGATGATATCTCGAATGTCATGTTTGTAGAGGAAATGAATGGCCCGGAAGTGGTTGGTACATGCATTCCTGTACTTTTGTATGACAGTCTAATTCTTATATCTCTAACAAGACATGGTTTGCGGAAAGGCATTCACGTCCTAGAAGAGTATTGCTGAAATGGAGTATAATGGTAGATAAAACAAGACAAAAACAATGACATTTAAAAATAGTTACGGTGTGGCACAGATGAAAAAAGATGCTACAAGGACAAGAAATACAAAAGGCTTAACCTTTTAGTTAATTAGGAGTAACCTTTAATATGAATGGGAAATAGAAAAAGGATCTATCTGTTATTAATTATAAAACATGAGGCCAACTAAATGAGTATATCGCGTTCCAAATATATCAGGAGATACACAAAAAGAGGATGTAGAATGCTATGATTAAGTCCATTCTGCTATATGGAAGTGAAATCTGGGGATGGGGAGAGCTGAACATGTAAATAAAATACAAGTTCGAATTTAAAAGGTTCTCGGGCTCTCCAAAGGAACGTCAAACTGTGGAGCAGGAGAGAGGTGGGTTGCTATGAAGATACGGTTAACAGCAAAATATGGACGGTGAAATACTGGCTTAGAATAATGCAGGGAGACCAGCCAACACTTCACGCTAAATGCTATAGACACCAGGTGTAAAATATAACACCAACCTTTTGGGCTGTAGAGAAATTTACTTGGGTTCAATATGACAAAGAGGCAACTAAAGTAATAGAAATACATGGAAGAAGGCTCGAACAATGCTAGAGGATATCAGCAGGTAGAAATCAAGGCAGAATGTAACAGAAATGTCTCCTTGAGCCTATCGAATGAAATTAAATTAACTGGCGTAAGAGTTATATATGCTTGTACTAGGAAGAAAGCCGTGATCGGGAGTGGCCTGGTTCAGACTGAGAGATTGGAAGGCTCAAAAAATAAAGGATAGTTCTGGTAGAAAAATCTGCCCATTTTGTGGAGGAAGGTGGAATAGGTACATATTCTGACAGAATGTACTCACTAGAAATACCTGAGTAAAACGCTATTCCCAGAAATCTTTTAAGGGTAATTAAAGATCGATTGGCGTTCTGGATCTATTTGCGAACCACATTAATTGGTTAAATATGGGAATTTTCCTAGCCAAAATGCGCGAGCTAGAAGCAAATTGTTTGCTAGTTAGAACACAAAAACTGTATTATTATAAATAATATGTAATATGTTGTTACCATTCATATAACTGTAAATATTGTTCTTCATATTTTAAAAATATTATTATTAATAATAAATTGCCTTATTTTTATTATTTATTCTTCTTTCAAAATGTGTATCATACTTAAGGTCTACGACCTATGTATAAAATATAATTGCTATGTGTATATAGAATTTTTTAAATATACACATTCTACTGCTATGTTATTTTGTGAACACTCTGAATACAGTTTACAGTAGCATGCTGAGCTGGGCGAAAGGGTGAAATTGAAACAAAGGTGCAGCGTGTTGTTAACTGTATCTGCAACTAAGCATGCTAAAGGGAATTAGAACAGGGTGCCTTTATTGAATGGTAATACCCGTTTGTCACGTAAAACTGTGTGGGGTCAAAGAGCTGTTGTGAAATTGTTAGCATTGATGTGAACAAAGGTTGCCCGGGAATCGGAGCGAAAAGGACGACCGATTAACTCGAAAAGCCTTGATGAATAATTAATTAGAAAATATTGAAAGGATTAGGTGAGTAATTTTCCCATGATGAAAAATCCTGAAATGCTTTCTTTTAGTTCTTTCCTACTTTTTCCATCTGTTCTTCTTATTCTCTTCTTCCATCTCTTCCATTTTTTCTTTTGTTTTATTCTTTTATTTATAAACCACAGCGCCACTTACCAAAAATGGCCCACTTGGCACTCTGATCCGCCTCTCGGCTTAAGTCGAGCAAGCCGGAGTTCTCACCCATTTAAAGTTTGGGAATAGATTGAGGTCGTTTCGGCCCCAAGGCCTCTAATCATTCGTTTTACCGCCATCTATCTGTTAGAACCATATCATGGCTGTTGTTATGGTGGTCGAATTCATACAAGTGTCGTACAACTGGCTCCATTTTTCGAATGTCATTCACATGTTTCACACACATGCATTTTGATGCATTGGATCATTTTGTTTATTATAATAACAAAATAAATTTTATATCATAATAAAGAAATTTTTATATGGCTACTTTTCTTAAACCAGTAAATAGTGGTAGTAATAAAATACTTTTATTATAGCAGTTTTAAAGTACACACAAGTAAGTGTAACTGTTGCCTGGGCCTTACACCGTAAATGCTAATACCATCCTTGAAACAATACAAATATACATACATACATACCTACATGATATATGCATATACGTACGTAAACATGTCCATATACTTAAATTGCACATTTTCTAAGTGTAATTTTATATATTTACATAAATACAAACACGAATAGAACCTTACCCCTGATCCCCCCTCCATTTACTCATCCCTCACCCCAACTTCCCGCTCTTCACTGAAGCTATTAACCTTCTTTATCAGGTCTTCCCTAGAAATGTTCCCGATTTGTGTGTGTTTATCTCATGCACCAACACTTCCCGGCAGGTGTTCGGACTTCTGTTTGAATTCAGAAATTGCGGTGGTAAATGCTCATTTTTAAAATCTTTGTTTATCTGCATTCTGCCAGAATATGCCTCCAGATATCGCTTTCTCCACACAGTGGGCAAATCCTTTCCCCGAGAACTTTAACGGTTATATTTCCTTTCCAACTTAGCTCAGATGGTTAGACCGTCGTGCTATAAACGCGAAGGTAGTAGGTTCAAATGTAACTACGTATCATATGTGTGTGGTGCGTTGATGCACTGAAATAAGGTTAAGTAACCATAAAGGATTTTTCTTTTCAAACATAGTTCCCTTTCGACAGTGTTTTGAGTGAAGCGTGTCGTGAGTTCACAGTGGACCGTGGTACTCTCTCGTCGGGCTAATCGGGTTGGTCGTGTCAGCATAGACAGTGACTCAAGACCGGAAAAGCCGAAGACATCAACAAATGGACGAAGTGCGGTTCTCTTCAAGGAGATCGTCATTTGACACGGGGATTCCACAACGCCAGTCTTCCATATTTTGACAAATGGTTTACAGGAGAGAAAAAATTGTACGCGATGGGTCCCTCACTTCTTGATTGTTGCACAGCAGAAACACAAGGGCATTGCAAATTTGCTGAAACAAAGATTTGACGTTGAAGATAAGCATTCTTGTGTCGAATTGTCGCTATATTAATGGCAGATTAGAGACTTTGAACCGGAGTCAAAATCACAGTATAACATATAGGGAAAGTTTATCAAAAAAAAAAAAAAAATTGAAGTGCATAATCAAGACGGATAAAATTCCGTGTAAAAGAAGTGTCAGGCAGTTTTTTTTTTATCGTGAGTTCATGCAAAACTGTACGAGTGGCTCGAGGCTAGGCCACTCATCATCCATTACAACGTTCGCCAGTACACAAGGAATGCTGTGACCAATAAGCTGCGATGGGAAGCCTTACCTCATCCACCCGACAGACACCACCAGAATTTGACTTATTTCTAAAGTTAGAAAAGACCCATGCAAGGAGGTCATTTTTCTTATCTGGAAGAGCTTTTTGCCATCATTATGCCGGGTCGTTTGATATATTAACAGGGACGGTGTTTTGAATGGAACAACACAGCTGGCATAACGTTCAGACTCGGTCATTGAGAAGCAAGGATATTTAAGGACTATAAAGAAATACTCTCAATAAATAAAATAAACTTGTAAGTAAAAAGTACATTGTTTATTATTTTAATTGTGTTTATGCCCTTGTTTTACTACTGAAATTTATGAAACGACCCTGTATAACATGGCATAGTCCACCGATTAGAAATAAACACCTGAACATCTTAAAGATCAATACAATAGTCAAGTGAAAAAAATATTGGTTTAGCATCAAACTAAGTACCTAAAATGGTGCACTGGTTGTTTGCTGTTCATCGACGCAAATTTTTTGTTAAGTTCATCCACGTTGCAGAGGAAAAACGGTTATTGTTCAGTATGCATTTATTCTCACCGCAGGGTGAAAGAACAAGGTTAGAAAGAAGAGAGTATGGGAAGAGTGCCTGTAACTGATATTGGACTCGCAGAGTACGGGCCTGCCCCAATAAATTTACATACACGTTCTCCATCCGGTCCGCCCTAGCTAGCATCAGGGTCGAGATGGACAATAACTTGATCACAGACTTTCGCAAGACCTGTTACCTGTCTCCTCTCTTTTGCATTTGGAACTGACTGCGACATTTGGCAGCAGAAGTTGCAAGCTGCGTCTTAGGCGTGTTCGATACTAAAGGTCATTTCATTTATTCACCTCATCATAAAATGTATACAAACATTTGCATTTACCGAAAAAGTTAAAACACATATGTACATAAAGATTTATCTTTTATAAGTATGAAGGTGAGAATTCAAACTAAAAATGGTATAACAGAAGCGGTCCGTCAATAAGGGTCAGATGGGTCCGGTCCCCCCAAAGAAAATATAATAATTGTTTACCATTTTCTCTTCTACTGGTCAACTTAAAAAAAAACACGAAAACAGCGATGTTGAATCGATTAGTTATTAATTGTAGCAATAAGCACATTTGCTCTCTACTGTAGTAGCGGTAGCAGCGAGTCCTCCGTTAGAGAGGGAAGCTCTTGGGCCAACCCGGAAAAATGTTGCACTTCAAACTTATACCTTCATGGGTTTCTCCTGCTTATTTTTCCGTTCTCTTGTGCCAGCAGGAAGAAGGACCATGGCCAGCGCGCGGTAATTTTATGTGCAGCAGCTGAATGCCTTTATACGTACTGTAGACAGATACACTAACTTCTTAGTTTAATCATGATACAAACTTTCAAAAATTTGCTATTTCACCATACATGTCCTACAAAAATGCAACTAAAACAGTTGGCGTGATAAACTGAGCAAGCTCAATTGCTTATGTCAGCATAACCGGAAATCTTGATTCACTGTAGGTAAAATGGTTTTCACTAGTGTACACAAACTCCGAGTGTGCAAGGAATGAGAGCAAGGCATATATTTATAAATGGAAACTCGGATAGTGACTATTTAAATTTGATTGTGTAGTATTCGGTAAAAAAAAAATAAAAAAGTATCAGTGTAGTATTAGCACTGATTCTAATATTGCAGATAACCTACTTGAGTGGTCATTGTAATTCAGGAACTGATTATGGTCTCGAGTTCGATACTCGCCAGATTTTTCAAGTTATTTCTGTCCTCATCAATAGCAAATGGCGGTGCCGTCCTGTTTCAAATGTGCACCGGCTGTGATAATTCAAATATGAGTACAGGCGTTAAACACTACAAGGAGCAAAATGCATGGCAATGTCTACTGTTGGAAATGAATAAAATATTAGAACGCCAAAAGTATCGACAAGCGCTGTAACTTTTATCAAATGGGGTATTACACGTTCACTAGAGAAGCATTTATTTGCTCTTTATTAATGTTATAGTGCTTGAGAGAGCGGGGCGGGCGGGAATAGTGATAGGCTTGTGACATGGTGTTGCTAATGAATAATATTTTGTTTTTCAAACCGGTTCTTAAACACAATCATGCTCCATATATAAACTACGTACATTCAAACACTGTTAAAAATATAAACTTGTTCTTTGGATCGAGACAGTCAATGTAGTTTACGAATTATCACGAAATAAATTCGTATACACAATTAACACTCTGCATTGGGATAGATAAACCAGAGCTACGTGCAAGTTTTTCCACCAGGTCATTTATTCTAATGGAACTCAAGGAACATGATAAGGTGCAACCACGTTGGTCATTAATTTCTATCAAGCAAATAAAATATTGTGCAATGTCAACTGATAAGCCGCCTTAAAGGTGAGAAGTAGAAGGCTTTTGTGTTACTTCTACAAGCATACATAAACTGTGTCTGTCTATCTTTCACGTGTTGTAATATATGACAAATTTCCAACTCTTAAAACAATATTGTGAAAAGTCAAGCATTGTTTTATACATATGCACTAAACCCTAGAATTCTGTGTTTCGTTATTTTCAACATGATTTTACACATTCGATTCTTTTTTATTTTTAAATCTTAATATGCTCGAGATTATTACGCCATTAATTAAGTACATTTATGTTTTAATGCTAGAACATACGAGTAAAATCAATACCCAATTCCAATGTCATTTCATAAACTTACAACGCATTAAATGTTTATATGGAGTTAAGCAAGTAAGTGAAGTAAAGACAAACAATTGTACCAGAAATGACACCTATCAAATGGAATAAAATAAAAATGGGTAACATTATTAACATGGAAAACCTTTCCTTTAGACTGGATATGACTTTTAATGAAATAAATTAAATATTATCATTTTTTAAAAATGTAAATGTCAAAAATTAAATACAGCATTTGTTGAACAGTAAATAGAAAAAATTTAGCAATAAGTTCATAAAATTGCAGATTGAACATCTATATGAAGTGCATAAAATAACTTCATGTCCAGAGAGAGTTGTATAATAAGAAAAAGTTACCTTTTAATTCCACGCAGTTCTTCATATTATTTAAATAACTGTTTTTATTAATAACTTGATATTTTCCCAGAGTTATCACCAGCTAGAGTACCTGAAGGCAGAAATCCTAAGCGCCTTCTTTTAAAAGGTTCTTAATTTTAGATGAATCACTTTCACTTGTATGATATGAGTTCATACGTACTCAGAAATCGTTTTGATTAAGGAACTTTGCTGTCATAATAAAAATACACGTTTTCAGAAATTGGTTATGGGCTCTTGTTATTATCTTGAATAACTATGGAAAGATTAAAAATGTGTTGTTATTGGCATTCTTTGTATTGAGTATATTTCCATCCGAATGCCTTGGTCTAACGGTCAGCGTTGCTGGCTGCTCTCCGGTAGAAATTGGGTTCCATCCCCAGTACCTGCTTAAGCTAAAAAGGTCTGTATCGAGGTCTATCCAGTCTCATGAGGACAACTGAGGAGCTGCCTGATTGAGAAATGGTGTCTTTCGATCTCTAAAGACGCGTGATGACGACCGGCGGGATATCTGTGTGCTCACAAGCTCTTCTGCAATACTGCCGCCTGTCGATAATGTCGCAACTTTTAAAAAAAATCAAGACAATAACCATTTATTCAAATAACCTCCACCACTCCTTATAAAAAAAAGGAATAATTAAAACACCCTAACAAAAAAATTATATTAAATATTACCGAATCCAAAGGATAAAATAAGTAAATCACAGGAGACAAAGGTAGATGAGGCAGCGGTTGCTGCGGTAAGCTTAGGCTTGTATTAGGGACTGTCACGTAAGAGAGGAGAAGCAGAAAATTTTCACCCACTAATCTCAGGAATGATAGAAACAAGAGAGTTTTCTTACTTTAATTACAACAAAATATGAGTTTTATGCCAGCACTGTTTTGTTAAGTATGGGTAGAAAGAGCAGTAAACATGAAACTGGTCAATTTCAATCCATTGTAAGTCGGCGCGTGTGTGTGTGTGTGTGCGCCTAATTGACAATATCTACCATCTTAAACTTAAAAGCAATATAATTTTTGTTTTAATAATAAACATTATTGCATTTAAAAAAAAAGGAAAATCGTTTTCGCTTCGGACTTCATTATATTAATCACCTATCACTAGTCTAGTCCGCAGTAGTTATAAGTTTGTTCCTTATTTTAATTTTAAAGAATTAATTAAGATGTATTAAAGGTTTATAGAGACCAGTTGAAGCATACTAGACAACAACACATGACTGGTAGTAGTTTCACTGCAAACTGGAAACAGTTTTCAATGCGAACACGACGGACTTGCCACCCATTATCAAGGCGTGACTACCTGCTGCTTGTTAACACCCATTGCTCCCTTTAATGCACATTGCCTTCCGGTCTACTTGTTTCTATTAGATAATAGCGTGTATGAGATGATCCAAATTGTTAGGTATAAACCGCTGTAACAATCTGTGCTTTGTACTAATTGTAATTAGGTACTTTTGCTCTTTAATCAAAGGTGTTGTGTCAAGGAAAAGGGGAGTATACCGTTTAGATACTTACGTACTGCATATGCAATTAATCACTCAATGACATATAATTATTTATATGAAGGGGTGAGTATGATATAGTCAAAGCCACACTCTTTACAGATTTTATTTTTTGTGTGTGTGTGTGTTAGTTCACGTTCTATTCAGCAGAGGAAGTCACTGCAAAAACATTTTCTTATATACTCGCTAGATGACTGAGTAATTTACAATAATTGTTCTCACACATTGGAAAACTAGGCTTTTCCATCTTGAAACAACCAAAGTCACATTAAAATTACGTCGGCAAAGAAGGGGTTCTGAAGTTTCTGAAACAGAAATGAGTAGTTCTAATGATGATTTTTCAACTAGTGAAAACAGTTACTCCCCTCTGATGAATACCTATCACAAAGTGGTATGATAGAATCAAAATACTTTATTTTTAACACTAATAACAACGAGACTGAAGTTTGTATCACATACGAGCATTATTAGTTAAGAAATCCATTATTCAATCAATAACTAAAGTTGCCTATATGGGCTTCTTAAACAAATTATAGTTCTTCAATTAATTACTGCACTATTACTGGTAATAACTGTAATTAATATAAGGTTGTAGGAATGTAAATCATGTGACTTGGGTTTTTCATTTTGAATGTTATGTTTGAATTAGGATTCAGATGAATGTAAAACATTTCCAGAGATATCACCAGTTAAGAGTGCCTGAAGGCCGAAAAACAACAAGAATTATGAACAATTGAGTAAAGGAAAAATGTAAATCTATAAATACTGGCAGAGGTTATATATCTAATAAAACAAAAAATATATTCCTGTGAAACTTATGGGTACTGGATGTACATGTAAAAGAAGTGAATGCAATAATTCATGATTATAAAGAACACATATTCAATTCATTTTGGAATCTAAGTGACTTCATCAAGCGCACTTTAAATATTTGTCATTTTGCACATGAACATTGCAAATAAGCAAATATGACAGATCTCAGTTCCGATTTTCATAATACACTTGTTTCTTATAAATAGTGCTACCTCATATGTGTACATGCAGGGGGGTGGCAATGTTCTAAATTTTGAGAAAATTGGTTAGCAGAAAGACTTCTTGCCGGGGATGTACCCTGAACTTAGGCCTGGAACGCTTCCTTCCTTAAAAAAATCCTTTTCCCAACATATCTTTCATCTCATGTATCATCAGTGTCACCGCCTATGTTGCCTCAGTAGTAAAAACGGGCGTAAAAAGACTTCTGATTTGCACCAATTATTATTCTGATTCTTTTTTTCTGCATTAAAATACTTTCTTGAGTGGTTCAAGGTATTGAAGAAATAAATGTTGTGTTTGAAAAGTAGAACAAATTTTTCCAAACTTTAAAAATGCTCTCCTGAAAAATTTACACATTATTACCACCCGTTCATATATTAAAATTATTGTGTGGTTATATTTTATATAAAATATATAAACAGATAAACTTAAAGCTTCGTTTGTAGGAAAAAGGAGACATCACAAGCCATAAAATAGTTCTACTTTAAAGGCGGTGCTAGCGCTAATTACAGCTGACCTTCAGAATGGGTTTGAGTGAGTTTTCATTTTGCGCATGTTATTCTGTTTTAAGAGTCATTACCCATTAGTTTTGAATAAGACTCTTTGAAAAATGTTTGCTCGCAGCAAAAAGAGGGATATAAGGGTGCTTCAAAGAGAGGTTTTGTTTTGAAAGCAGTTAATAAGCTAGAAAATTAACTGGACAGGAAGGAGCGATATCAAAAAGGCAGTCAGTAGAGCATTAAGAATATTAATTTGTTTATTTACGTTCAGCAGTTTTTAGAGCTGAATGTGAAAGCAGAGCACTCGTAGTTTTCGGGGGAGTGCGTGCTGGAGGATGATGCCTTTCCTTGCCGGTTGCCGGAGAAGCGCGCAAAGGTCACTGTGTCACTGAAAAGTTATGGTGGCGAAAACCTAGACAAGCGGCAAGACATGCAGCGAAAGGTCTTCTCTCAGGCTCTGCACTCACTGATCCAGAACTTACTTCCAATCAAGTTTCCTCTCTACTCCGAGAAAGTAAACCATCCTGCTATAATCTTGACACACAAGCTGTCATGTATTTTTATAGTTGCGTTTAACTGAAAATACACAGAACAACCTCAAAAGTAATATTAACGTAATAATTATGATTGTTCCTTGTGAAAGCTGAATCATTGTTATTATTCTTGCTATTATCGTCATCTGTATGTTTCCTGTAAAGTTGTTCTTCCTTTTTCAGTTACCTCTGTTTCTTTACCGAAGATACAACATAGCTTTAATTCTAGATCTAGTATCACAGCACGATTTTATTATGGCTGTTATAAAATATTATTATAATATTTTCATCAATTGTTCAATGAAGCACTCCTAAAATATATTTTTCGAATTCACAATTAGCATTCTTTGTGCATTAATCATTTATCACGCTCCAAGAAAAAGGTGGGGTGGAAGAGGAAGGATCGATTAGAAGAATATTGTACAGTGGAACAAAGATAACTGGACTGTATGAGACAGGATTCGTGATCTCAAAGAGAATAAAAAGGGAGTCTAATAGGATTTAACCAATTAATGAAAGGATCTGTAAAATACGACACAAGCGTAAATTTAGAAACATGACTGTAATATCGACACACCCACCCACAGAGGGAAAGGAAGGGATAGAAAAAGAAGAGTTTTATGAAAAATTAGAAAATGCCTATGAACCTATGATATTGGTGGTATTAGAAAATCTCAATGCGAAAATGGGGAAGGAAAATTATCTAACAAAAGTCGCAAACCAAACAGGCAATGACCATTGCAATTTACTTGGACATTTTTGAATTAGGAACAATATTGTTATAAAGTGTACACATTTCCTTCATAAAGAGATTCGCAAAGAAACATGGAAAGTACCAGATTCAGATATAGTAAATCAAATTGATCATGCGCTTATCAATGGAACATATACTTCCTCCATTATAGATCATAGAGACAGTGAAATAAGTAGCAAAAATATGCACAGGGCATAAGCGAAGATGGAAATAAATGTAGAGTGGTTTGGTAAGAAAAACGAACGAGCAATAGAAAAAAGAAGATGCTACAAAAAAAATGTGAAGAATATTGCCAAAGAAGAAGAGATACAAATAATCTCTATAGGAAAAAGAAAAGAGAGTGTAAAAGATATATTCAAGAAATAGATACATTAAATCAACAGAGTGAGATAAGGAAATTTACACAGCAATAAAGGAATTAGACAAAGGAAACAAGAGAGTGTGCAAGTAAAGAAAATAAAATCTTATGACAAGATAAAGATATACTGAAAATATGGGCTGAATATTACAAATAATTGTTAAATAATAACAGTAAGAAGTAAAATAGAGTAGGAAAGGAATAAAAGTGGAAATAATAGAGAAGAAAAAGGAATTAACCTGTATTTTTGGAATGTTTAAAATAAAAACAATTGAAAATTACATCTTCATTCATGGCTTTGAAATTTAATTTAAATGTTAGTGTAGTAAAAACATGTAACGCAAAATTTTCAAAGTTATTAATTTATTACTGAGCTCTCTTACATACAAATATAATTCTCACACACATATTATATTAATGTTTCATAATTGCTATCTTCACGACGATGCTTTTGTTAAATGTAAAACACACGCTCATTATAAATACAACTTATATGCTGAATTAATTTCTCCTTTTATTTTAAAAGAGTATAGAGAAAATTAAACGCAAGAACACTTTTTAAATTTTGGTTTTCAAGTATACCCCTAATCCTAATAGTCCAGTTTTCAGAAAGTAATGATTCTTATTTTACTTAAATGATGTATTTCGAATTTTATTGTGAAACAAACATTGGTACTGCTAGAGCGGTTTTTAAATGTTGGGTTTCAGGCAAACTCCTGCTCCTAATGACCCTATTTATCTGATTTTCAGAAACTGTACTATTTAATGCATTTAAATGGTATATATGAAGTTTTGTTGTAAAAATACAAATATTAATGCCGCTAGAGTGATTTTAAGGTTTGGGTTTCAGATAACCCCCTCTTCTTATAGTCCGATTTCACCCAGTTTCAGAAAGTATTTTTCTTATTTTATTTCGACGGCATATACCAAATTTCTTTTAAAAATATTTTAAATTGTAGCCGCTAGAATGATTGTTAAACTTCGCTTTAACCCCCGATCGTTTTTCAGATATATCCCCACTCCTAATAGCCTTGATTGTCCTGATTTTTGGAAAATACTTTTATCAATTAATGGTAAATAAATCTACTGATATTCGTTGAAATAAAGAAAAAATTTTGGCAGCTAGAGCGATTTTTAAATGTTTTGAAAAATGTTCGTTTTAGCTTAACCCCCCATCCCCAATGATCTAATTTGGCTGCTTAACGAACTCTACAAATTGTTTGTAAATTGATTGTTATATGCCAAGTTTCGTTAATAAAAACTAAAATTGCGACCGCTAGAGCGTTGATAAACGCACACACACGTAGTATCAATGTATGTATATATATTTATATATTTGGCTTATTCGATGGCTATTAGGTGCAATCGATGGAGTTTTGGAGAAATTATTCAAAATGAATTCTATTAGTACAATTTCAATAGCTTACATTCCTTCGGAATTCGCTGAAATTAAATAACTAAAATATAAGTTTTGGGAACACGGCTGAAATAGCTTCCTTCCTTCGAAATTTGCTAAAATGATGAATAAATATTCTACGCCACAGAGCAGATAGATAATTCTAGTAAAAAAAAAAAAAAAAAACACATAGTAAATATTTCTTTCTTTCACTCTTTTTTGCAAAAGAAACATTTATTTCATAATATAAACTCCTTTAACTCAATACAATTGGTATAGCGAGATTACAATTGTCTTTATTTCCTCAGAAACAAAAAATCAAACTGTACATAATACTCGTTTGCAGCACAGATAACCTCTTCTTTCGACGAAGGTTTCTTCCCCCCAAGCCAATTTTTGAGTATAGGAAAGAGGAAAAAGCTACATGAGGCCGAATCTGTGGAATAGAATGATTGAGGAACTATTTTGAAGCCCATATCGTGCACTATTGTCATCACAATTGCCGATATGTGGGCAGGCGCATTGTCTTGATGGAGGAACATTTTTCTGCTCGTCAATCTTGGTCGCCTCTGCTTTAACTCACTACGGAAAATGTCCAATAACGTTGCGTGATAACATATAGTCACTTTTTATATTTTTTCAAGTAGTCAATCAATATGATACCCTGCGAGTCCCCCCCCCCCAAGTTGACATTCTTTTCCCCACCGACAAAACGGTTTTATCTTTTTTCGATGAGTTTTCACCTTCGCCTACCAACTACTTTGACTGCCGTTTTGTCTCCGGGTATAGTTGTTCGTCTACAGTCACAAAACGATGCCAGAAGTCAATCGTATTATGCTGCAACTTTTCCAAATACGATTTTGAAATGTCCTTCCTCAGGCGTTTTTGATCAGGAGTCAACAAACACGGCACCCATTTCACACTCAACTTCTTCATGTGCAGGACTTTATGCAGAATATTACGTACCTGTTCATATGAGATGCCTACCATCTCAGCAATCTCACAAATCTTAATGCTCGGTCTTCTTTCACGATACCATGAATTTTATCGATCATTTCTTAAGAAGAAATCTCGAAATCTCGAACGTCAATGTGCAGTGCTCGTTTAAATTCATTAATTCCAGTAATAAGCGACCTTAGTGTTGGTATAGAGTCCTTCAGCTCAGTTTATATCTCGGATGTAGTTCATTTTTTTTTTTTAATAAAAACGTTTTATCACACCACGATACTCGTCTTTATCCATTTCTACGAAACATGTTGCACCGATCACTTAAGACAGCTGGCAATAAACAACTACGCGTTTCATCATTTTGAAAATTTAAATAAAACCAGGTCATGCCGCTTAACAAAATCCCTCCCCCCAGTCCGTCGTTAAATAACTGACTAGAAAATGCTTTTACGCCCAGAAAAGAGTGTCTATATGCCACCCACAAAGCTTATTGCTTTTATTTGAAATAATACATAGACGAGAATATATCCCTATTGGCAGGGGCGCAGGCAGGGGGAGGGGGTGAGCACCAGAACGAATGAATGGTCGAGTTTACCGTATCAATAACAACTAAATTGTGGACTTTTGTGTATGATATAGACCTTGCAGAGTTTTCAGGGCACGTTTATAGTATTGCATAGTTACAGTTATGTGCAAGTACTACATGCTGGTAAACTATTCCTTGAATATGGAAAAATGAGATGATTATACACTCAGCAGAAACAACCAGTTTTCTCTCCGGGTCGAAATGATGTTAGCAAGTTTCATCAGCATTACCTTTAAAGAAGTTCCGCCTCTTCAACGCAAACGTCTTTTTGTTGGGGAATCAGCAGTCTGTCTCAGTTACCGATATGTGGGTGGCATCCAGAAACATTTTCAGATATTTTGAAAATATTCGTAATGTTATTCGACAATCCTTTCACAATGACAGCGCAGATGTTAACATTTTCTTCCATCAGAGAACAAACAGGTTCGCCTTCCTTTGAAATTGATTGTCTTCCACTATGAACATTTTAAAATAATCTTCCCACTGTGCTAATAATAATCTCTCCAAATGACTTCTGTAATATTGCATAGGCAGCAGCTGATGATTTGTTGAGACTACAGCATAATTTCACAGCAAAATATTGTTCGTCGTTTGTCACCTCCAGTTTGCTGTAGGTGGAACTGAACATGTCTCAACTTGCACATTTCTTACAGGCGGGAATCGGAAGTGACATCAATGAAATTAGTAGCACGTGTTCATTACACATTATGTTTATAAAATATCAAGTTAAATTTTAGCGTGAGAAATTATGCCTGTAAAATATTATGGCCCTTCTTTATTGAAGAAACCGGGTCAGCTAGCCTCAAGAGGAAAGAACGAAGTGGAAGAGAGAGAATTACTAGTGCTAAATATCATGCCTGTCTCATCTGGAAAAACAAAATGGACCGCTGAAAATAAACAGATTTTCAGTTTGCTACAGAAGGAGCAAACTGATACTGGAATTAAGTTACATGATCCGACAGTGCAACGCATACTGTTAGAAGACAAGTTAAGAAACAGCTTCTGATAGAAAAGATTATGAAGAAACAGGGAAATACATAAATTGAACTGTTGAGGACTGGAGGGAGGTTATACTCTCTAATGAATACCAGCTTTATGTTCAAGAGTACAGCACATGCAGAGATCTGGCGATGAGAAACTGTTACCACAGAACATTCATCATCAGATATGAACATGTTATGGGATTGTTTCCCATATAATAGTATTAGTTTTTGTGTGGGTGGCATATGAAATAACGATAAGTACTGCAGAGAAGTGCCTTGCCTGAGCTAAAGAAATTGTCCTGTTTTCCAGCAAGATGGTGCTGGTTGTCATGTTTACAAAAAAGTAACGAACTTCCTAAAATATTCCGTCATTTAAGTTTTGAACTGGTTATGTAATTCCCCTAACGTGAATGCTATCGAGAAATTATGATATATGTAAAGATAGGCTCAGAAAGGTTTATTGCTCTACTATAAAAAACAATTTACGACATAACACACGACAGAGAAATACAAGAAAAGTGAAAAAATCTAGTGGATTCAATGCCAAGCAGGATACAGCAGTTTATTTGCTAAGAGGGGAACATACAAAATGCTAATAATTCAATAAATTAAAGGTGGAATCATAACAAGTGTAAAACTTTGATAAATAAATTTATATTAATTTGGGTTTGTTCATGTTAATGTATATTTGGTTGTACGTAATAGTACATAGTATCAATAATATTGGGTGAGCCATAGGTGGTCGAGGTCGTTAAGCCGCGGACTCGTGAGCCGGAGTTCTGCAGTTCGAATCCCGCCAGGACTGTCCTCCCTGACTGAAGCTTTTTCCAGGTTTTTCTCAGTCCTCATAAATGATAAATGCCGGAGATGTACCCTAAATTAGGCCTGGAACGTTTTCTTCCTTAAAAAAACACTTCCCCAATCATTTCATTTCATATATCATCAGTGTCCACCGCCTATGATGCTTGAGTAGTTAAAACACTATTAAAAAAATATTGGGTGAGCAATGCTTAGCACAACCGCGGGACCGGCCGGCAGTACAATGTCGCTATGTAAATTTTCCCTCCGATGCGCGAAGCTTCAGTATGAGTTGAAATCTAGCGCAAGTAACACGGGTTTGTTAGGCGAGACAATACAGTTTATTGAGTGAAAGTGTGTCAAGATAAATAGGGCAACACAAGTATTCTATTCCCAAAAGAGTATTCATGTATGATTCATACGTGTGTACAGAATCAGCGCGTGCTGTAAGGAAAGTATTTCAAGAGGAATTTTCTGATGATTTCCAGCATCTCCTTGCTTAATATACGTGAGTAATTTAACGTTTTTATGTTATGTATGTTATAAATAGCTTACGCGGCAAACCGTACTATATTTACTTCGGACTTCCTGTCACCCGCACCGCCTACACAGCTGACAGCCTCACCGGCCGGTCGCACACCGCGAAACCGGTTGCGTGAAGAATCGTTCTCTCTGTATAAGGAAGCATAACATGTGAGGGATTCAGAGTACAAGTGGCAAAACTCCTTTTTTTTAGTTAATAAAAAGAGTTTTATTATATCGAAGTATGGAGGATTATAGTTTCAGCATTAAGTACGTCACTCCTGCATTATTACTTTTCATGCAGTTGGCAGCACTTTTTGTTCAGAGCAGTAACTTGCAACTCAATTCTTTCAGTAATACAAATATTGATAATATACATACTGGATGAACAGAGGGAGGTCGGCTTTTCCAGGATGTTGCTTTGCGTTTTGTGAAACGCTGAAAATATTGGCTACATTTTCAGGTTGGTGTACTGGACAGAACAGAATTTCAACGTTTGTGTTTCCATATTAAAATGACTGCAGGACCCGGAAATTAAAGTGGAAATAATAAACGACAAGTTCATCTTTCCAGGTCACAGCTTCCTAACTAACTATGCAGACTTCGGTTTAATTGAATTAGCTAGTCATAAGGTTTCTCTGTTGATACTTCGGTAGATATTTTAAGAACAAGTAGAAAGAAGACTTCTTTTGTTGTGCATGTAATGAAGAGGGAAGAATTTTTATCCACAAAGGAGCTACTAGACTGTGTAGTGGTTAGAAAAAAGGTTATTGATGGGCAACAGTTGCAGAGGCTGAAAGTGAGGAAACAAAATCATTTACCATAGTTCAAAGAGATTTGCAACCCTAATGATTAATTCCACGAAATTTATTTCTGTAAACGCCAAAGAGCTAGGTCTGTACAAAATCTGCCATGAGTGAATCAGGAGACCAAAGTTTTGTGACACCAGCCAAGAAAAAGTTCTTCCTTTATGTATATTCTTCATTTGTATAATTTATAGTTCAAAACTTAGCAACATATCGGTTAGTGGGTTCAAAAATTCAGGTTTCTGTCAAGGAAAACGATCAACCTAAGTATTTTTATATACTACAAATTTCAGTACTGTAATTGAAGTATTATGGAGGGACTGACTGATTAAGTTATCCGATGCACAATAACTATAGTTCTGTAACTATATTTTTGCGTAATTGTCTACATAAAATGTATTGTTCTAGCAGATTTGAATGGTTTTCAATTCATATTAGTGAGTGCTTTAAAGTGTATCGTTATATTCCTTAATTTTTATGTAAATTTTCAAGAACTTGTTAACTGCTAATGACCTAGATGGAATCACATCTGCACTGAACACCTCATATATAAACAAGTGAGTGCAGCCAAACCTTTAATCCAGCGGGATAGATAGAGTCGGGGGAATATGGAGTTGACGTCAGCCTATACAGCTTATTGTGCTACTCCATTGGGAAAGACGCCTTCATTGTTTCCCAAAATCTGTTCCTTGTACAAGTTGCAGTATTTTGATTTTAAGGTCAGCGCCCGTTCCCAGATTTTCCCTCATTATAGGAAGAGTAAATCTCTTCCTACCATGTTAGGACACTCAAACAGAATATGCGAGGAGGGTCCCTCATCCTGTTTGCACATTCTACAAGTGGGTTCATCTTTATAGAGTCCCACTTTTAGCTTAGCTTGCATTTGTCCAGGATAGATTTGCCACCTTAGTTGATGTTTATCCCCAATCCATGTTTTAACCGCGATCTTCCCAGAACGTGTACTGACTGATTTCAGCTGCGGGTTCAGGGCCAGAAAGGGTGTATCAGAATCCTTTATTCCTAACTGATCTGCTTTCTCATTCCCATAAATGCCCCAGTACCCACCGCAGTTCAAGTCTGTTGCGGGATGCCAGGGCTTGCATGGCATTTTGACACTCCCATACCAGTTTAGATCTCACCTGGACAGAGGAAAGTGCTTTTAAGGCTATCTGAGAAGGTAAGAATTCTTTTTGGTGATAACCCTTCTCAAGTCGTCTATAAGCACAGTTGAGGATAGCAAATACTTCTTCCTTAAAAACTGTGTAGTACTTACCAAGACCTGGAAGATATGCCATATATACCTGCACCCGACTGTAGCTCGTATCCAGTTACGAGATCCATCGGTATAGCATAAAAGTTGATTGAGCGTAATTTACTAATTTGTTTGAATTAATATATTATTGTCTTACCTTTTTAACAAACATACCTTTTTATACGATTAAGACAAAGCGTGTTTTCTTATTTTGTATTCTTTGGTGTGCTTCTCATTATTCGTTACTATCTGACTTACATTCTGGCAGCACATGTTGATTTCAGCGTTACTAAAAAGTGAAATGTGGTTCATGCAAACATCTACTATGTTTGTCTTTTCTTGCTCTTTGTTTCTTTTTCTTTTGTTTCTTTCTTTTTTTGGGGGGGGTCCATAAATCGGCACTAATAGCTGTTAGTGATTCTTGCCTTTTTGCTGCTACAACCACTTAACTTTCGTCATAAAAACCGGGCTTTCACAGGTATTGCTGTTTTCGAACTATTGATTTCCAGACTTTATTTCCATTTCTGTGATTTATTTACGGTTACGATAACAAAAACAGTGTTGGTATTTAAAATTTAATTTGTATATTTAACATGTTTTTGTTACTCAATATGTTGTCCAGATTGCATTTGTTTATTTTATAACAGCAACCTTTCTTGTGGCCTGTCAGTGCATTCTCTATGTGAAAGTATTTGTCTAAACTGTGCAGTAATGCTTGTACTGTGATTGCTTGTAACAAAATGATTTTAATTATATTATCAGTAACAATTTACAGAGACCAACTAGTATTTTAAAACTTATATACATGCATAATACCTCCGTTTTAAGTTATTATTACCGTAAATAATAGAATGCTCATTGTGTTTAGCATAGAATGTTCATTGTTGTGGAACGTGATCTTATCGTTTTTATTTTTTCCCCACAGCAACTACAGGAGACAGTGAGAGTATAAATCAGAGTCCTACTAGCACAGTGCCAGAATGATATATTGCAGCCACCAAGTTAACCTCGGTTAACTGTTACGATATTTCTTACAACTTCCTGAGGTTTCTCCACTGACAAAGTTCTGCATACCTTGAGGTGAATGGTGAGTACTTAAAGCGGCGCTAATCAACAGCCTGTAACTTGATTGAAAAATTAAATCTTTATTTTTAGTTTTTAAATTATACTTTCATTAACATGCAACAGGAACGTATGACAGCTGCATATTTTAAAGATTAAACGTGTGGGAACTGTGAACTATGTAATTGATTTGATTCTTGCAAAACATGTATTGCCTTCACAATAGCATACATTAAAGTAAATCTATAATAGACACCTTTTACTACTAACGGATCTTTTAAAAAATGAGCAATTGAATTAATATTATATTCTTAGTGCCTAAATTTAAGCAAACTCCCTCAAACTACTATGAAGGGATATTGCCGTATTGCGGTCAAACTACAGCTTTATGAAAAGTCATATTGGTTACTCTACATATTGGACATTTTTGCTATACCTTTGGCGTATCTTAACCATTTTAAATTCTCTAGGTCTGGGCTAGAGCTGGAGTTCATGGGCTAGTACTGGAGTAATGAATTTAAAATGGTTAAGATATGATAAATATGTAGAGAAACAAATACGAATTCTCTTGTTTATTATGCTGTAGGCAAATGAAATTATGGAGATACCAGCCTTGGCAACCAAAGTGGAATAATTTAGATGGGTAAATATTAATTAGAAAGAGTTGAACTGTAAAAGGAGAGAAAAATACAAAAGTGATAGGGAACTATTTGACCGAAGTTAGAGAGAAATGGATATGAATGATAAAAGGAAAAAAGAGGGTAATGTAACCTTAAAGTGATAATCGTAAACAAGGATAGGATAATACAACAATACACTTAATAACCTGGAGTTTGTGTGTTGGGATCAGAATGTAAACAAGCAACTGTAGAAAGAGAATATCTAGAGGAGATACGAATAAGAGTAATTTTATGTTACTTTTAGATTTTTATTCGTAATAGATTGATAAAATATGTATGTATACTATGTAGTCTGTTGGGATATTTTCAATATATCTCATTGTTTTCTGGTCAATGTAGAAGATAATTGTATTAACTACTAAACTGGTAGAAGGGTTGGAAATTTCCTGTGGCTCAACAGCTAGTTGTTATATTACATTACGCACAGGAAAATAAAACCACAATGCTTACTTTTCTTTGTATATGAATATTTGAATATGAAATAATAGGCCTACTTTTAGTCTCATCGACAGTAAGTATTAAATGGTTTGGAAAATATTTTTCTTTTATTGCATGTACGTGTAATTGCTTGAGTTGAAAGAAGAACATTTTCAATTTGCTAATAGTTTTATATTTATTAAAGCATGTTTGTTGTAATTACTGAAATATTTAAACTGTGCATATGTGTCAGTATTATGCAGAACGACGAAATACAGGAACATGGTGCAGAACCTTCGAGGAAAATGAAAAAGAAATTAAATGATAAAAAAATATTATCCTTTTTATGGTCTTTCTAGGTACTAGAATCATTTATAGCACGTTTATTGCGAAATAACAGTATAATGCATCCTATAGGGATATGAAATTCTGCAATGGATATGAAATCAAAGGTGGAAAATAAATATAAAAAACAGCTAAGAGGTTTTCCCAGAAAATCTCATTGTAGAGGCAGAAGTGCGGAACGGGTTGAAAACCTATCGTTCTCAGGTTGTTTATTAAGAGCAGTCATGGAAACATGCAGAAAGAGTTTTCTCAAAGGTTTCACGCAAGATATTGATAACAAAGGGTCTCCTGCCTTTGTGCAATTTCAAAGAAGTTAGAAGGAAGACCGGGAAAATAAGAACCCTGTTGGCAATGGAGAGCAAACATAGAACCTTTGAAGATGAACTAAGAATTACTACATTATTAGTTAAACGTCCGTTTGATTGTTTTAAGTTCTTCTTTCATTTGTGATTTCCAAACGAGGCTAAATCAAGTTAGATTTTAGCAACGAATATTTTAGATGTGTTTTATAATAAATGTGTTACTTTGACACTTCTTCCTATTTTCTACTATTCTCGTTAAAATTAAAGTGTTCTAAGAAGTATGATGTCAGACTTTTACGTCATCCCACCTCAGGGCGCTAAGGCACGCACTCGTGAACGGAAGTCCTCCCTGTTTGAGTTTCTACCCAGTTCTCATTAATTGCAAATGCCGGAGAGGTACCCTAAACATGGGTTTAGAATACCTCCCCAAAAATCATTGACTGTTGAAACGAGTTCTTCACGTTTTACTATTTATAATCGCTTTATCTATAATCTTTAAGATACACACCATTCCATTGCAGATGACAATGACATAGAAATAGAGGGAAACGGGTATAAATGAATAGTTTTCAACCTATCGTACCGCGTAATGCATTGAAGGAAATAAGAGAATAAATTTTAAAAATAATAAAGCATAGCCATTTGCTTAAATAAATAATTTTAAATTACTAATGATACCAAAAGTAGGAAGATACTTTACATTAAAATGATATTGCCTACACCTGTTCCTTCTGTTGGGCTTTAGGTTCCACAAAATCCCAGATATAATCAATAGGAGTGACATGAGGCTAGCTAGCCTTAAACTCCATTAAAACCCCTTTCACCTTTCCCTGATATTGATGTGAAAAATTACCACTGGGTTGCGCTTCAACCGTATTCGCCCATGTATGTCACAGAGGGCGTAAATTCAAATATGGAAATATTTCAATTAGCAGGAAAAATTAACACATATCAGACAACACATCAATTTTGGATAAGCTTAGCCCTGCAGCCTTAACGAACCCTGCGCTCCTGCAATTTTAACATTATATTTTCACAAAATGTGCCCGGCGCCTCCATCAAATCTGTCGCAATCTTCGGCAGTACCTTCGCTTTAACTTCATTCTTTTCAGTTAACTTCGCACGAGGTTGAACATTAGGGGCACGCTCCTGACTTTAATCCCTAAAAATCTCGAACATCGTAAGTTAAGTTAAGGGACGAGGAACACAAATAACACAATGAACTGATAGTTGAGATGCTGCTACTATCGCTTTTTAATGATCTTACCTCAGAGTGTTACAAGGAATAATCATGCTACATCAACAAAGTGTCAATATCAAGCGGCTGCTTCAAAACCAAATATAATTTCAACAGAATCATCTCTTAAATATTTCTTAATCCAAACCATTTTCTCGTTCACATTGTAGGACGCTGTTAACGATGGCCAGGGAGAGAAATTATGCATTTTGACCCATTCACGTCTCTCAACAGGCTGACGCTTTTTCCTTACTAAAACCTCCAAACATTGCAGTTATAAGCTTGGCTTATAACTGCAATGTTCCACACACGTCAAACGAACGTGCAATTAGCTCGCGATTCTTTAATTAAAAATATTTTGCTATTACAATCATGGTAGGTTTCATTATTATTAAAACATGGGTTCTATTATTATTGTTAAGCCCCCCATATACCATACCATGACTTCCACAAATTTTTCAAATCATTTACATATTACTGCTATATTGTTACCACCGGCAGGTCAAAGAAGGGTCTGACAATAACAGTGATAAACTCTCCCATTGCTGTAGGAAAGCTTCCTTTCGACAATATGTGATATTTAGCTAATGTAGACTGCTACTGACTGAATCTAAAATTTATTCCTTGAGTTTTCTTATCTATTTTACTCTTTCTAGCATATATATATATATATATATATATATATATATATATACTATTAATAGAGTAATAAAACTTCTAAAAAGCATAAAAACTCATAAAAAACACTCAGAGTGCAATATAAAAAGGTTCACATAAACTTTCACACTAAAAACCGTAAAATTGAACACTAAAATCACACTATATTTCGAGCTTGGCTCTTGGTCACGTGATGAAAATAGTGTGATTTTAGTGTTCAATTTTACGGTTTTTAGTGTGAAAGTTTATGTGAACCTTTTTATATTGCACTCTGAGTGTTTTTTATGAGTTTATATATATATATAATTTCTGATCGATAATTTTCTCAACAGCTTTCTTTGCTCTTAATACCAAAGTTTGCCAATTATTAAGGCAATAATAACCGGAATAACATAATTGCGTTTGTAAACGAAACATCCTCCGCATTCACTTATAGCGACAGCTGTGTTCTCGATATGCCTAAAGTGAAAGAAAGTGCACACGAATAATTTTGATAGGTGTTTTAATCCGAGATTGGCCGCTGACCGTGATGCGGCATGCATCAGAATAAAGAAAAACAAACTTGGGATTCAGCGTCTCCAGAACGAGAAGAGAAGCCAAAATTTGTCTGAACAGTCTTCTATAAAGTATTCACAATATTTGAAGATCTTTGAAAAGGTTCTATATTTATGGACGTTCCTTAAAGTAAACATATAAATGGAATACTACGAGACTTTTTTTTTTTAACAAATATATACATTATTTTTTGTTCCATTCATCTACTTTGGGAAAAAATTATTTTGTATGTTGTTACGGCAAAAAAATTGGGAGTAAAATAGTCTGAGTGTTTGTAGACGTGACTCTGATGGCTTAGGGCATATGTAGTAAACATAGTGGTAAGCACAAAAGAGAGCCCAAAAGAAGCTTCTCTTTTAAAATGTGGGCAACTTAACAAAGTTAACTACTCGATAATCTACAATCAACAATAAGCTTTATGCAACAAAATATGTACTTTGCACATGTCTGCCAACCGAGTCAAATGATCAGAAAAGTAAAGAAGGTGTTTCTTGTAGCATCATTCAAACCCATGTCCCCTGTGTTCCCTTAACGTTTCTCTTATTCTCACAAGATGAGAAACTAAAAATGAGGCCTACAGCTACTACAGCGAGTTACCCCAAAAGAGTGACAAATGCTCCGGCATTCTTGACATTTATTAAACGTACTTGAAACTACTTTCGCCCCGGAATTTAGAAGGTAAATTGTGTTACATTAGCTCAAACTTAAATTTTCTTTCAATTGCAAGTGGTTTTTTTTTCAGAAAGTTCTGGTTAATGTAATAGACAATATGAATTGAAGAAAATAATTACATAGTTTAGATCATGTTTCCGGCAAAACTGGAAACGCAATAGAATAAAATAAATTAGCCTACTAGAAAAAACATATAGTTTAAAATCTGTATTTAATAGCAGATATTCTTTCTTGGAAATGTTTTCCCTTTTAGGAAAAGGAGAGAGATTTACAATTGAAGGACCTTATTGTTTTAAATACATTCCAGTTTCTTCTGTAGAAGTAGAGAGAAGTTTTTCAATGTATAAAGCGGCTGCAGGTCGCAAATAATTAATTTTTTATAACTTACATGTTAGACCAAAACTCAACACTGAAAACATAGCAAGGGTAAAAATACTGTTAATTTGTGTTACACTGTAGTTAGATGTTATTATTTATTCCATGTCTGCGCTTATGAACTGTATTTACACGCTTAACTTTATCTTAATTATAGCGCATTCTTAAAATACAGTGCGATCAGTAATACGTTCCCCGGCGGCTCGGAGGTTTCCCTATGAGTGAGCTCCCCACTTGTTTGCCGCACCGTGGAGGGGTAACAAGCCTGCTTGCTTACTTTTTGACCTTGCAGACTGTCGCAACAGTAGCGCAGTTGTTCCCGGGTGTGTGTTGTGTTTGTTCGTTTCTTAATTCGACAGTATACATAAAGTGTATTATGCCTCGTGTGTTTACAACGGTATAGCGTGTCTTTATATATGCTTCATATGTGTAAACTCAGTGGTGAAAGGATCGTGGAACCATTTTTTTTATTCAGTTGATTCTGTGACTTATGTGAATATCATACTAACCCCCTTTTCAGAGAATTAACCGACAGGGAGCATGATCGTGCATTTTTTCAACAGGACTTTGCCACTGCTCACATTTGCGAATGATTCCATGAGAGCAATTCATAATGTGTTTCCACAAGACAGAGTTATTAGTAGGGACTTGAGGCCTTCTCGGTCCCCCCGATTAAACAGCCTGCGATTGTTATCTCTGGGGTAAATTAATAATGCAATGTACAAGACGAACCTGCATACCATTCAAGAACTCAAAAGTAATCTTGGTCAGGAAATTGTCCAGATTTCTCAAAATGAACTACAGCCAGTGATGAGTAATTTTCTAAACAGATGCCAAAAATGTATAGAGAATTAAGGCCGCAGTTTCAACACCTCATTTGAAATTTAGTAAGTAATGAGCGTTTTAAATTGGTTTGCGTGTTATTTTAAGGTAGTATTTTTTAATCATTTTACCTTCCCACTAGTCACCGAGACCCTACTGGCGGCTAACCGGCTAACGAGCGACGCACTCGCCCATAGACAAAACACTCCAGGGGAAAACAAAACTGACCGCAAAATAGTAAAAGCCACTATCTCTGATATGAAAGAATTCAAGTAAACATTTTTCAATTTGAGCTCAAATTGACAGAATACATCAAGAAAAATAAAGTTTACTAGGGCATAAAATATGCATTTTAATGGTAACGTGACCTTAGAGTAACCTTTAAATGTTTTGCTGAAATTTTTAGGTTCAGTTTCCAAACTATAGCTGGTCTGAATTGTTTCGGAAAATCGACGCTTCACTGTACCGGGAGTAATCAATTGTTCAAATTGAAGCAATTAAAAAAATCCCATAAATTGAAAATTTAATAAGTGTACTGCGAAAAAAATGTTATACGGAAGTAAAATAAAATTTACGTTGTTTAAAAGATGTCTACAACCTACAAGATCGAGAAAACTAAATGAAGTTACGTGCAAGACACTGAATACAGTTTGAGTAGACAAAAATGTAGAACGTATTATAATGGATTGTGGAGAATAGGTGAGTAAAAGGAGGAAAGGAAAATTGGCAGAAGAAGAAAAATAAAAAGATTTATTCTTTAGTATTTACAAAATTATGTTGGTTTTCATATAAATTCGCATTTTGTAACATTTTCTTCATTTACGGTCGAAATTTCTTCATAACTAAATTTTCCCTACCAAAGTATGGCAGTATATTTTAAACTTTCTTTATAACTAAATAAACAGTTAATTCAAAGAATTAACCGAAATTTTCTTCTGTAAAACCTCGAAGATTTAATACTGCCTAATTTAGTCCAGTGTCGGATATAAATTGAATCCATCTTCGACCTTACATTAAGCTGCTAAAAAGAAAAATCATCCATGGCAATTTTAAGCTATTCATTTTAGGTAAATTTTCTCTATGAAATTGATAAAAAATGTGATTTAAAAAATAAAGCTAAAGAATTTGTCTACATATATGCCTTAGCTTAAGATTAGCGTGCCGTTAATAATAACTATTACTTCACTGGCCACTCCAACTGCCAGAGAGGATGAAAGGTTTTGGAAAGTGGTTCCTATGAACTACGATGACGTTCTGATGTCTTGGAGCCGCAGCGAAAGGTGTTTCGGGGATAATGAACATTCATTTTATAACATGATGCTTGGGCCCATTAATACCGGTCAGTGATCTTCTACACTAAACAGGTGCGGGGAGGGTGGGGCTATTATTCATGACAACCTGTGTCATAGTGTCCTTTTTTAATTCTTTTTTACACATCATAAAGCTGATTGCTCTTGTTCTCCATTGCTTTCTTCTTCTATTTAATTGCATTCGGCTTTCACCTTTCCACTACATGTTATAGTTATTTAGCACTAGAATATTTCATTTTTTCACTCTTTGCTCTTCCTTCTTTTGTGTTGCATATTCAAGTTACTTATATTTTCATTTCTTCACCACCATCACCATCGGATCATCCCTTGTTCTTTCTCTTCTTTATTTTAAGAAGAATGATAATCTACAAAATAAAAAGAAAAATCACAAAAATACATGGAGAAATCAAATTAATGCAACAAACATAAGGACACTTGGCACGCGATTGACCGTTAGCGAAACAAATAAATACGTAAATGCAATTCATTCTTATCTACTTTGTGTTACATTGTATTAATACGTTTAAATTTTTACTTCACTATACTTCACTGAAATAATTAGGGAATGGAAACAATAAAGGTTTCGCAAGAATGGTAGAAAGCAAAACCTACAGAAAAAACGAACATATTGAAAACATATTATGCATAGGTTGGTTCAAAAACGTGTGGATTGGAGTAAACTCAAGAAATATATGGAAGAAACTGTCAGAGGGAAAAGAATTAGGAGGGGCAAGAAGACTAACGGATAACATGATTAACAAACTGAAAAATTATTGTGAGATGGCAATAAGATTTAATGTACATTCTTCAGAGCATGAGACGTGCAGTTCGGGCCACATATTTTCAATACTAGTACTTATTTATTTATTTAGAAAATATATTGGTTACAAATCTAGCTCATCCATAAGGCACGCCGTATATGCTTTCCCAATACACTAGGAGATGTATGAAATTACATAATCCCTTTAACTCTCTAATTCTTAAGAGGAAGTCATTATATGTAATAATTTAATAAATAAATAAAAATGTATATAATAGAAGAATTCGAAATACATAATTAAAATAGACAGAAAAGAGAGCAGTGCAGAAGTAAACAACTTACACTCCCACACACACATATGCACAAATAATTCCAAAAATATAGAGACTCGTGTTACCCTACCCTCTTCCCGGTTATCTGCCTCTTCCGATCTGAACTGTCTAACTTTATTTAAAAGTTACTTACTCCCTCTTCCTCCTTCTGCCAGCAAGGTTCAGCACATAGTGATGGAGATAATAAAACCAATATATAGGGATCTGTCTAATCCTCACTTTTTAAAAAAAGTCTACATGGAAAAACACAGAATGTCAACGAGTCATTCAATAGTGTTTTGTGGACTCGTGAGCCAAAACACTGTTTGTTGGCCTTGTTACACTAAAACTTGGTGTATTTGATGCAGTTTTAATATTTAACACCGGAAATTATAGGAAGAATTAAGTTTTGAGAAAACTGTCAATAGACCTCGGTTATAACACAATAGTGCAACTTCAAGAACAAGGTAATATACATATCAAGAAAGCAGAGAGAATGGTGGAAGACGTGGAAAAATCGGCAATAAAAAAAGAGGAAGACCAGAGAGGATGAGAAGATGGCGAATATATGGAATATATGGACCAGGGAAGTTCTAAATATGTGTTAATAAAGTAAAAGTTCAATTGTAAACTTTAACGCCATTTTTCTCATATCGTCATTTTTACACCATTTGGTATATTCCTCCCACACTATTAAAGATAATGCAATGAAACTTCTACAGCATGTTCCCATGATATACGTTTCAAAATACATAATTTCATTGAAATATTTATTTAAAATACATATTGTAATAAAAAGTATTTCTTGGCAACAATTAAATTTTCAGAAAACTGCTTCTCATTATTATAAATGAAGGTACAAATTACACATGGCAAACAGTGTACCTGAAGAATTAAAATTAGCAATGGTGAGATAGGGCAAGCTTACACCATTTAAAATATAGCTGTTGTAAATACCTTCAGAGGATTTGATCACATATTTTTATTACTTGACTGGTCTCATTCATCGATGAACAAAGCAATACTAAATAAATATATTCAAAATATAGGCAATAATAATGTGTTGCATTCGCGATACTCCGGAATACAGTTTGGTTATAAGTGGAAAGCAAAAGGTCCCTCCAGCTTGTGAACTGGAAACGGTTCGAATTACTGCTTCCAGATAACACCAAGATATTAATTTTATTAAGATAGAAGTCATGGGATTTCCCCACTACTTTAAAAAATGGCACGAAGGTAAAGCAGGTCATGCTTAGAGATAAAATATCCGTTAGGTAAGGCAAATAATATTTTGGCATTATGCATTTTTGTCAATATTGGTTAAACAATCCAAGTAGAACTTTGATTTTCATCTGACAAGAGGATAAAATTAGGAGCGCGTTTTTGCAATTTTTTATTGATTTATTTATGGACGCTCTTTAACATCCCAGGTCATCAGCGTCCCATTCAACTCAGGGCATGAAACGGCCGACAAATTTTTCAGGCTTGAGGTTCTTTATCGTGCCGTAAATGTACGACACGGGACCCACGGCTTTACTTCCCTTCCGAAGGAAGCCATACTTAGGATTTTACGCCCGAAAAAATCCATCGGTCCTGGCCGGGTTCAAACCCGCGTTCTTGGGTGTAGGAGGCAAGTATGGTAACCACTACACTTCCAGGACTGTCATTTTTGCAATGATCAAAGTATCTTATAGATACATGTTTATTTCATTTTAATTTTCCGAGTGACGAAAAAAATTAAGATAGGAAGACTTGCGGATTTTTACCCCTCTCACCGTTTCCCGACACGTTTAGGGGAGATGTGCGCCGTAAAACTAAAATATCTGCCAGATTCAACAAAAGTTCAGTTTGGTTCAGGTTGTTTGAGCACTCGAAGCAGAACTTAGATTTTTCATGTGCCAAGAGTATGAAACGGGGGAACATTGCTGCACAGTGTAAATTGACTGCTGGGAATTAGTTCAGGAGTTGGTAGCCCTATACATCTCCTTTGTAACTCAGGTGGTGAAGTTGTTTCACATTCTAGCAGTTCGCCAGTCTATTCAAGATATCAACTTTTTGACAAGCAGGCAGAAGCCACTGCTGCTAATACCGAAATACATTTTTCTGAATGAGGAAAGACTCTCATTATTTACACATACACCTACTATCAATATTCACTCAGAATGATAGTTGAGGTAAATAAGGATCTTAAGTGTCTTTAACTTCGTTTGGGATATTTGCTTTATGAAACTGAAAAAAATCCACGTTCGTTTAACAAATGTTTTCAAGAACACAAAGAGAACTGATTATTTCATATTGAATGCCGATTTCATTTTCAACAATACTTTGCTGAATGAGTCTATATTAAAGATTATGTGGCTTTAGTATTGCCATAAAACTCATCTAATTAGGAGAAAAACAATTTAAATACATAATATCTTATACTTGCAGCGGTTTAATGTAGAAAAGTCCCACGCTGGGCGCCAACTTTGAAGCGGTTGGTCGCCAATTGTGAAGCGATTTAGTTGCTGATCGCCATACTTTGTAGCGGCGTATCTTTAATTAACTTTTGACCGCTTTGGTGTTGTTGCCTAAGCTTCATGACAAAAATATCTCAGGATTTTATTCTGTTATTTTGTGACTGTGTTCAACAGAATGGGAGATGATATCAACTGTGTTAATAAATACGCGATTAGTAGACCTGAATATGTATAGTAATTTATTATTAGAAGATCTTTCGCGTCCTCTAGTGTTCTGCGTACGATAGAATATAACTTTAGCTGGTGCTGCGACTTCTCTGAGACGAACTAAATCTGGTTATCTGATTTTCTGAACTTCTAAGTGGCCCCACACAGCATACGTTTTCAATTATGAGTCTAAACTGCTAAACTGATTATGAACTGACCGTATAATTATCTCAGTTGATGAACTCAAACGATGTATCGGAACTGATGAACTTATCTGAACTTCTGAGCCCTTAAAAACTGAACTGATCATTTGGTTATCTCAACTGATGCCTCAGCGGAGCAAACGCCTTCTTATATATTCAATTCAAATTAACTAAACGGGGACCATACAAGCATGCGCAATTATCGCGCCTTGTTTTAAAGTTCAAAATATACTATTGGCTGGTTCAAATTCACCTGCCAACGCTTACCACCCGCCCTATTTGAAAGTTTAGAACATTTATTTACATTGGTTGGTTTAAAGCTAACTGTACAAACGGCTGGCGAGTTCATTGCCCTAATGTATTCGAAAGCCTGGTCTTTATTAACCCTCGCCAACGGAAGCAACGGAAGGTATTTAAAGCTTGTCCCTTTATTTATATAACGGTTTATTACCTCCTTGGCTCTGCCTCATTTCTGGCTGGACTACCGTAGACAAGAACACCAGGTAGCTTTCTCTTTTGTCTACGTACAACTAACATATTAAAGTTTACTTCTTTATACGCACATATATACATTATATATGCCTTACTAACTAGAATTCACAAAATATGATGATTAGGTTTACAAATATATATTTCGCTTATATTTCAGTGGGGGTGGGCTGTAGGTACAGTTTCGTACTTGACTACCTATGGGTCTACAAAAATGGTAAGTTGCAGAATATGCCCTAATATTGCCATTTTTTGCACTTCATACGTTTTATATAAAGGAAAATATGAACACATGGCTGTATAAATACTTGTGTTCTTATTATCTCAAATTTTATCACAATGCCAAGCACAACTTGATGAGAAGCAATCACTTCCTTTTTTTAAGCAATCTATTATCGCTCTATATTATTATATAAACGAAAGAGTTCATTCAAATGCTAAAGTTGATATGCTTAACAATAAGGCATCAACTGAGAAAATTTTTGTCATGGGTCATTTGTGGATAAGAGGATATATTTTCAAACTCTCAGAAAATGTCTTTTTCCAGTATTCGACTGCCATCATATTCACTTGGCAGATTCTCTTCAAAGCAGGCTAAGTTGATTATGTTTCGTGTTCTAAATGCCTCTAGTCAACCATTACCGGCATGAAAATGTTCATCGCTCAGAGCCTGTGCAATTTCCTTTGCTTTAGTCTGTAGTACAGATGCAGTCGCAGGAGTGTGTTTTGCTTCACATCGAAGAATAAAATCTAAGGCGATTGTGTTTTCCTCTTCGTTGACTGTTCGGCGCCACTTTCATTTTCTGACTGCACTGCAATTTCCTTCCCAATATTTCATTATCACATCCTTATGTTTTTGAATGTTGCAAACAGTGGATTTTAAAATTGGAAAATGCTCACAACACATTTAGAAATTAAATCTAACACTTCTTTCTTTTTATTAATGCATATCTTAACTTGTCGTTTCTGTTTATGGAACTAAGCAAGGATTTCATTTAGCTATTCTGTATGTACGTAGTTTGCGTTAGGTTTATCCTGCCCTTTTTCTACGCTCCTTGTCTAGCCGTGAGTAACCGGGTCAATCCTCCCATTTGGCACTGTTTCTCCAATTCATTTATGATAAGACCCTACACAGCTCCCTCTCCTATTTTGCTAATTTTGGTTAATTGTAGCTAATTAAAAGAAATGGTAATATTCTTAACTCTATCTAAAGGAAAGTAAACCCCATGCTGCGGGTAAGAAATACATATTTTTCTTTTGGTGCATAAACCGGAGACCATCGGTAATCTGGTCAAAAGCTGATAAAACAACATTACATTTTTTAGAAATTATCAGGAAAGTCCAACATATAAGTGTTTTTAGGGTTGACCAATAAACACGGGTTAAACTTTGAACTGAAAATGTAAAACAATGGCTAAAGAGTAATTATTCAATTGGCAAATATACGCAAGGTTGTATGTACAAAAATATCGGGAATGGTTGGTTCCATATAAAATAGCCCATCTTAGGCAGGTGGCAAAATTACACAGGTGATCCACTTCATAGGTTAGACTGTATGTGTTGTTTCTCATTTTCATTAAATATAAACGAAGAAATTATGCCCCATACGTTTTAACATTGCTAACTTATGGTATTCATCTGTTACAGTTTTTTATTAAAAAAAAGCAATTACCCAAGCACATGTACTCTTCTTCATAAATAAATGAAAGTTTTTCACGTTATCAATTTTCTTATTAACAGAGAAGTCCTAGGTTGTGGGAACTGGTACTATTAAAAACAAGAATAAGTTCTTCCGCGCTATCTATGTACCTTTTGGCCAATACTGCATTTTGATGTTTGCGAGAATAATGAAACTCGCTGCATTTGGCCACATTGTACACCTTAGCTTTAGTCTCTAAAAATAATAAATATTATCTTAAATAATTACACGACTACCTTTTGAAGTCAAGTGCATTTTCTGCATTAAGAACTGTAATTTAAATGTTTTGTTTAGAATTGACCCAGCGATAACTTTCGTAAATAAATGCAGTACAGAAAAACACTATTCGTGTTTACTATCTTCCTTTAGACGAAACTAAAATCTCTATCTTATACATTATAGGAGTTATCTCTTAATGGAAATGTTGTGTGATAATGTCAAATTTATCTTGTGCTGTAAATATCATAGAAGGCATGTCATTGTGTGGTTTTAATTCTGACCTCCACAGCTGACATGAAATATTTGAAGGTACTTCATTAAGATATATTTTTTTAATCTAAAAGAAAGCACAGACTACATTTGGAAATTTTTAGCTGTTTCTTCATGATTTAAAAGAAAAATTTGACAATGCTCTTTAAATCCTGTATATTAAAAATATTGAGTGAACTGATTTATATGAATATTATTGGCACTATTACTCTATTTGGAATGTCTCCTAATTAACAGTATAAGTATGAAATTAATAATGTGGCCAACCATTTATGCAAGCTCTCTTTTATATTATAATTAGTGCAGTATTGTAGAGAAATACAAACAATGGACTTGTGTTGATATTTCGGGATCTAAGTATGGATTCATTAACTGAATTTATAAACAAAACGGACAGGTGTTGTTTCTCAATTTCATAAATCATTTGTTATTCAGCTTCAGTACCAGTAAATGAACTGCCTGATTAATACAATGACATAAAGAATACTACGTACAGTTTTAAGCAAAGATTTGGTCTTATAGCTGTGCGTATGAACGAAGAGAAACCCAACGACATGTTTATTTATTTGCTTGTGAAGGTATCCTTGGGCGCGGCGACTTAGCAGAACTGGAGAAAGGTGTGTGACGCGTACTGCATCTTGCTTCCTGGATCAGGTTGTAGACTCATTTGTAGAGCCTGTCAGCGCCCAAGAGACCGCTTAATACATGTGTTACTTGATGTGATAAGAGAGATACAGGCATTCTGAGCACCTGTTTGGGGTAGAGGCTGCGTCGGATATTCACCTCGATGCCTCTAGGTGCCTGCACCTCTCAAGGAAGTGTTGTAACGCGTATAAAACCCCCATCATGAATCATAAACTGGAGAAAATATGTGCTGTACTTTCATAATACAGCTGGAGTAGTTGATCATAAGGTGCAGTATCTGGACAGAATGACATTAAGCATTACCCAATCAAAACTCATCCACGTTTTTTTCACCAAGTTTATGTAGATCTTTATCGTGCACCCTAAACTATGAACTTAGGCCTTAGTTGAATACACTAAAAATAATTAGAGTAATAACTAATAAGCATTGTTACATACGTGAATTAACATAACTATTATATATAACGTTTTGTATATGCATTATGTATAAACAAAACATTTAAAATATCAACCTATTTATTAAAAGATGCACTTTACAATTAATACGTAAAATATTCTGAATTAATATCTATATTTTAGCTAAATATTTAGAAAAAGATTGTGGTGTGCTCCTTTAAGGAGGGTTCAAAAATAATCTTTTTGTTTTTTATACCATTTTAATATTTGAAATTTTCTATTTATTTTGATATGGCTTTCATTAACGTTCGTTGATTATAAATATTTTAATAAACTTTTAATTATGTCACTGCAAAAGACTTTTTTTTAAAGTTTGAGAGCACTTATTCAGTTAAATTCCTGTGTCTCAGGAACTATTTGCTCTAGAAGACTTTGGTTTGCCTTGAATGATCGAAAATTTTGTATTTTATAAGATGGTAGCCTTTATTTCAATGAAATCGTTCTTGTTGTTTTACAATGTTCAAAGGTTTAGCTGGCCTTTTTCTGTAAAAACTTTTTGGCTGCAATTTTTGAAAAAAAAAAACTCAAATTTTGCATAAGTTTCCAAATTTTTAAGCTATCTCTTTGAAACATTTACCATTTATTCATGATATCATGATGATATGGCTATATTATGCTAAAGTTAGAACAAAATGTGACAAAGTAAAAAAATAAAAATTTGGGAAGAAAAGAAAAAACAAACAATTGAAAATAATTTATAATTTGCTTCAGAGTCGTGGTACATATTGAAAATAGATCAACAAATTTCAATTATTTTCACCATTGTCAAAGTTTCATTTCTTTAGCTTTAATAGTCCTTGAGAAAATAGGAACTGAAGTTGGTATAAATTTAGCATTACAAGGATAGGCCTTTCATACCCCCCTAAAATACTTAAAACTTCAATTTAATTCAATTTCTAAATCTTGTTTTTATACATTAAATATCAAATTCAATCTATATATGTGACTCCTAATAGACTTTACGTACATTTTACGACTTATTATATAACTTCATAAAATTGTTATTTTATAAAATATAGAAAAAAGATTAGAAATAAAAAAGTGCACAAGAGTAAAATTGTTACCTATTAATACAGATCACTGGAAAAGATTTGAGATTCCAGATGATTCCTTAAACTAAAACCTCTCTTCGTAAGTCACCAGGACGAGCAAAGGGATTTCGGATGATTCATTTCTTAACCGTTGGTTGTTAAAATGTCAGAGTGAAAAATATATTAGCGATAGTGATAGTAGTTATTATTCCATTTTAACTAGGTATACATATAATCCACATGACAGACCTTTCATGCTCTTGTAAAATACTTTATTTCTGAAATTAATTCTAACGAAAGAAAACAACATTAACAAGAACTCTTATATGAAACTGACATACATACAATGATTCTGATATTCATATAATGTTCGTATTATTTAATACAATATTTATAGAAAATTCTTGACCCTAAAACTAGGTATTTCATTTACGAAAGTGCTCAGGTTTAGCCAATTTTTTCTATTTACAATTAAGTCCCAACATACCAGCCCTCCCCCCCCCCCCATGAATCCGGGAGAAATTTTATTCTAGCATCTTCTTCCTAGGTACACTTAGCCAAAATGTGCACTTAGTCTTCCGGTTCTGAGTGTAATGGACAAATCCTCTGGCCTTTCTCGTCAACAATCTTACGTGTCTTTCAGTCTCCCAGTCTAAGGCATGTTATTTCCGACCTCTGTTTCAGCCTAGCTCAATTATATAGGTCTCTTTACCCCATCTAAGTAAAGAAAAAAAAAATAATAAGATAAAGGCTCTCATTTTGTATTACACTAACACGGAATAGTTAGAGTTTGAAGCATTTTCGTGTACAGTTTTCTATGGGCTACCAAACACGGAAAAGATCAATTTAAGCAGAGGGGAAATTAGGATACCGTTAACAGCAGTAACTGAAAAGGCAACGGCGAATCTGTAATTTACCTTCGTTAGTTGAAGTATTTGTACGAGTATCTCCTTTCTTTTTGCTCCTGTGTTGCTTTCACTTATTTTTTTTAAAGTTTCTAGTTAAGTTTTTTAATCGTTTCATAAAAGTTTGAGCTGCCATTCGATATTCCAGAAAGTTGCTCTTGATGGCCAGATTAGCTCTCGATATTTCAATAGAAACAGCAGCATAAAGTGCAAAATTTAAGAACAATTTTAGTTTAGGTCTCGACATATACTTTGAGATGTAATACTGGTACAATCTAACACACCAATGGTGTCATTACATTGTAATTAACAATTTCCTTAGTTCGTATATATTATTAATTCCTCATGCTTTTTTTTTTTTTTTGAATGATTTATTTATGGACGCTCTTTAACAGCTCAGTTCATCAGCGTCCCATTCAACTCAGGGCGTGAAACGCCCGACAAATTTTGCTCAGAGGCCTCTCTTTCAGGCTTGAGGTTCTTTTTCGTGCCGTAAATGTACGACACGGGACCCACGGATTTACTTCCCTTCCGAAGGAAGCCATACTTAGGATTTTTACGCCCCGAAAAAATCCATCGATCCTGGTCGGGTTCGAACCCGCGATCTTGGGTTTAGAAGGCAAGTATGGTAACCACTACACCACCAGGACCGACAATTCCTCATGTACAGATGCTTATAACTAGATATCCTATAAATGATTAATAAATATTACTTTCCGTAATGTTGTAATGCTGTACATAGGGGAGCAATAAAATATAGGAAACAAGGAAATAAGTTAAAGACAAGCATAAAGCATCTAGCATACATTTTTGTATTCTTCCTCAATAACAGCAGCACGTCAAGAGGTTTCAAAAAATAGAAACAAATGTTTTGGTCTAATTAATTCAGAAATACTTTACTTTATATGGATTAGTCACTCCTTGTAGGCTCCGGGCATTTAAAGCCTTCAAAGTTGTATTTTAAAAATGGCCTCCCAAACACTACGCATAGCAATATGCATGGTAAAAGTAAACCGTTTAATTTGGGCGTATATTTTCTGCAAAAAACATGCAGTAAAGTTCATGCTGTTCATTGGCACTCCTACTAGCTGTCTGGTGGCTTCATGGATATGTGTCGAAGGCCATCACTCAAAGATTTTGGCGCTTTTATGTTTGTAAACATTTTCGAACTTCTGTTGTTTGCATTTCCAGTTTATTGTGACTTGCTTTGTGGTTTTTTTTTTGTGTGTAATGCCTACAGATAGGAAATTTGGGAAGGAAACTTTTTATTCTAGAGTAAATAATAATAAAAACAGAGATAATTTAGTATGTGATACTAAAATAATTGCTTAACACACCAGCAGTTCACAATTTTCACAATGCAAATGCTTGTGAAAGGAAACTCTCTTACATTCAGCCGAGAATATGAATGAATGGTGTTTAACGCCCGTTTTTGCTACAGAGGAATCACAGGCGATGAACACTGATGATACATGAAATGAAATTATATATTGGAAAAAGATTTATTTTTAAGGAAGGAATCGTTCCAGGTCTAAGTTTAGGGTACCTCCCCGGCATTTGCCATTTATGAGGACTGAGGAAAGCCTGGAAAAAACCTCAGTCAGGGAGGACGGTCCTGGCGGTATTCGAACCCAGACCTCCGGCTCACGAGTCCGTGCCTTAACGACCTCGGCCACCCGTGGCGGTATTCAGCCGAGAGTGATGATATTTTTTGTTAATACTGTAAACAGTTGTTATATAATTGTAGATAGTACCGTTCTTTCTAATATTGTAAAATAATTGTAAATATTGTTACAGTGCAGACGTGTAAAAGTGCATGAAAACCTGTTCAAAAGAAAAGGCTTAGCAAGTAATTTGATATTGATTTGTGCAACCTGTGGTGCCTTATGACTTCCAAATGTGCAATAAGACTTATGAAGTTAACACGAGGATTGCTGCATTGGTAAAGATAGAAAAGCAGCTACGTATTACACTAGAAACAAACGTAAAGGCTGCACTTTCTGAAATCGACAAACTGCAACTTCAAGATACCCAGCTCGTGACCAAGAAAAAGAGCTTAAAAGAGGAAGAGGAAAGACCAAAAGACCAGAATCAATGACCTAGATTGTTTCAAATGTTTGATATGTACTCAAATCATTTGATTTTTTTTTATTTTATTTTGCATTTTGCATTTTCCTGGTCGATTAAACCAAAAGGTTTAACAGGGGTTCATGTATTTTTTCACATTCAGGTACACTTTTCTCAAGAACCATTGAACTAGAAGACTGATTTTTGTGGCTTCTCCCAGTCACCTTCTGGACGTTATCTTGGTTATCAATTAAAATAAGTGAGAAAAAAATTTAACAAATAATTGAATTAAATATGTAGTTAATAATTTGGATAATTTTAACTCAAAATAAACATATGGAATAATGAACAATTAAACCGGCTATATCAAAGAAGTTATTAAAGATGACATAAAAATTTGGTTACTTTGTGAATGTAACTTTTTAGAAAAGTGTACCGAAATGGGGTGAAACTTCCCCCCCCCATTTTAATGATGTTATAAGGTGCTTTGGATAAATATGAAACAAATAATATAGTAATCCATGTGGTTTTAGAATAAGGAATCCCTATTTAATATGTGGTGAAAGTTTCATTAGTCTATCTAAAGTAGGCCACTAGAAAATTAAATTTGTATGTCTTATATTTTTAACTGTAAATCTACCGGGTTGACGTTCTGTTGTCCTTAAAATTAATTGCTTCCTATTCCGATTCCGCTTTGCTGTCAGCGTATGATGTGTCACGTCTCGAAGCCTTTAGTTTATGGTCCTCGTAGAAAGCTCTCCTAATTATTAACTATAAAACGTTTATAGGTAGAATTTTTTCTCTTCTACTTCTTCTTTGCATTTCGACCTTGAATACTTGAACACTTGCGAAAAAGTTTTTTTGTTATGCAGTATTCGGATTAAGGGCTCTCTTCAATAATATAAAAACACATTTATTTTGAAATTTTGTAAAATAAAACTGTGTTTTCACGCCTAATAAAGCTTGAGAATTTGATGCTATTTTGTATCTTGTTATCTATTTACATAAAAACGTAAGATAGTTTTCATTATTTTAGTTTTAGAACCTGTAAGGCAGAGGAGGCTAAAAATACGCACGTGGTGTGCTTTGAATACTACCATCTTTCTGAAAATTTTGACAAATCCAACTGAAAGATAGTGAATAAATTTATAATAATAGCTATTAAAAGTGAAATTAGTTTATGTATTTTAGAACCATAAGCTGTTGGATAAAATCATTCATTGCATTGCGCACTCTTGGCCTTCCTGTACGGGTAAGAGTGTGCCAAATATCGTGTATATAAAATAATAATTTAGGCTACTAAAGTCTTTTGGTTTTTAATATTTAATTTAGTATATTTCCAAATCATTTTATTTATTAAGGACAGAACTGTTAGAGCACCGAGTATTATAATGAATTTATTGAAATGGTAAGAAAAATTACAAAATACAAATACAAACTACTAAGGGACATCCACATATCTGGTCCATTTCGGTATGACCCCTTTTAATTACAAACAATAATAATAATAATAATTAATAATAATAATAATAATTTTAATTACAAATAATAAATAAAATAATTTGTTTTGTACTATCACCCTTATCTAAATTCTAATATGATTAAACAATATCCACCATGATTGCATCAGTCCCCAGTCCCCGGTTCATCAACAGCAGCCTACTGGAATTCCATGGGACCAGTCCCTCAGCCAATCCAAGGTTCTAAAATAAAGATTTTCAATTGCTCTAACTGTGCCATCTAGCTACAGTCTCTATAAATTATGTGTATTTTTCAAATGCCTTCTATAATGCTACAATTATTCACCTTCTAAAAACAATTTCCAATCACAAGCTCAATAATTTTATCAAATTTAATATATGTCCACTCCCAGCCATAATCACCTTTATCTAAATTCTAATGTAATTAAACGAGGTACCACCCGTTAATTATTTCATTTACTTCCCTTCTTACTACCCAATTCCATTTATTTTTAACTTTACTCAGGAACTCCCCTACATTCCTGTTGTCTTTACTGAAGATTTTCATTTAGGCCATTTTTCTATCTAGTTTAAACCATTTCTCATTTACAAACGCTTTCCCTCCAGAGTTCCGTCCCTTTGCCCTCAAACACTATTGTTCCATATTTCCCTTTCTACCACATATTGTACCTGGTTCTGAGGAAATCCTTTCCTTGTTCCTTTTAATCTCCACACACCAGCTATTTCTTACCCATGCAATGCCCTCTCTTTGTCCTTTATTTGATTTATCAATATAATTCCCTCTTTCCAGTTTATTTTTTATCGGCATATAAAATACTAAAGATCTTTTACCTGCTATCCAGCTAAACAGTTTTAGTATTTCTGTATCTTCCAATCTCCTTCTTATAGTTTTCCAAAAACCATTTCAAAACATCCTATGCACAACATCTACAATTTTTCATTCTCCTTTCAGTCATTTTTGTCTCAGCCACCATATTACATACTATTTCTAGCCGCTTAACATTTATATCTAGTATTTTATATTTACAACCTCTAACTGCTGCCTTTGCCAAAGTTAATTTTTTTCTGTTTTTCCCATTTGATATTTTAATGACAAAAATTACATATTTTAAATCCAAAAATCGTGAATCATTAAAACTTCAATATAGTATCGAGTACAAGAAGTACAAACTTCACTAAAATAACAGTAGAATGAGTGAGTGAACATACCATTAGACCACAATGTAAACAGTTTGGAGTCCGTTCCCCCACTCACTCGTCCTTAGAAGAAAGTTATTAATTTAGCGAAGAAAGTGTATACCCCCTGTTAGAAAATACCCACACCATGCAAAATCACTTTTATTTGTCCACACTCAAATACATTTTAAATAAAATGCTGTTCAATACAGTTAATAATACTTGTTGAAGTCAATATTATAACATTTAAATTCGTTCAATGTATAAAAGGTTCCAATTAGTAGCCTATTGTATAGTTTATTTTTAAAAATACTTAAAACGTAATATTATGGCACTTAAAGACATTTTATTAAAAATTCCACCTCTTTTCTAAAAACGGTATCTTTATTGAAGACAAGGCTACACCACATAGTTATATTTAACTGCAGTTATTTCTACGGTTTAAACTGGAATATCTAACTAATATTGTTCAATATATGTACATAGATAAGTACAGTAAATAAATGCAGTACAGTAAGAAAATTTCGTTTCATAACTAATTGTTTTGTGTTCCTTAGGTCTTTTCTTTAGCTTGTCACAATACGAATGTACAAGTGCGGGGAATTTCACCCATGGAACTCGAGTACAAATACAAGCACTGGCACTTCAATACACGCGTTTCATGTCATTTCTTCTGCTAACGGTTTCGACACTTCATGTTTCTGTACTTACAAGAGCCTTCGTCAAGCTATTGTTACTCAAGTACCCATGAGATGGGTGTACAGTACAGTTAAACAGTTTTGACAACCTGTGGTACTATCCGTTACTGGCTTGGTGTCTCTGGTGTTTGGTATGTATTTAAGTTAGGTTAGGTTAGGTTAAAAATGTTACATTCGGTAGGTTTTTGCTCTTCTTCTTTACTTAGGCCATTTACTGCTTTCGATTCTGTTGGCATTCCAGAATCTCGTCGTTTCTCGTCTGACGTCACTAAATATTAGCATGCCAGTGCGGATGTTTGCTTTATTAACATAACAGCGCCAATCTAAGGGACCAGTGTGCAGGACCACTAACTCTAAATTATTCAATAATGTATTCACTCTCCATGCCATTTTAGGTAAGTTTCTACTTCTCCTTGTCCTGGCTACTTTTAAGTACTTCAGTTTCACTCGTGATTCTTGTCCGACTAATTTGTTTGCTAGTGTATGGATGCATGATATAACTTAACGACAATTAGTCGATTTATGAAAATATAACAATAATCGCATGTTGGTCGCCACTACACTGATTAATATAGTACTCCATAGATACAGCAGCAATTTTGCTGTCGATCCTGGTGGTGTAGTGGTAACCATAACCCAAGATCGCGGGCTCAATCCCGGCCATGATCGATGGATTATTTCGGGCGTAAAAATCCTAAGTATGGCTTCCTTCGGAAGAGAAGTAAAGCCGTGGGTTCCGTGTCGTACATTTACAGCACGAAAAAGAATCTCAAGCATGAAAGAAGAGGCCTCTGAGCAAAACTTACCGGCCATTTCACATCCTGGATTTAATAGGACGCTGATGACTTACGATGTTTACGATGAGCGTCTAAATAAACCAAATCAATAACAGCAATTTTGCCTAGCTATAACATAACCACAATATCATTCAAACTCAAACTATTAAGCATATAGTCTATTCATATACAAAATTATAATGAAACGAATAAAAAGTAATTCCTTATCTTAAATTTAAAAAAAAAAAAATAAAAATCACCGGTGATTGAAACATACATAGCAAGCGACAGCCGACACTTTAACAATAATACAGGAAATCAGCTAAAGGTTAGACAACATATCCAGTAATTCAATTAGTGCTCTTAGTCCCCCTTATCTTATAATGGCAAACGAATACATGACTAACAAAACATGTATCTTAAATTAAGCGAATATAAAACGTTGTTAAAAATTAATTGTTATAAATAAATAAGCATAGAAAATGTTGATAGTTTTATTTTAGTTTAGCTCCCTTTGTATAATTCTATTTTTTTTAAACAGAAAGTTGATTTAAAACTTACATCTTGAAGTATAATTGTATAACTGAAAGACGCCCTTGACAATAAAACAATTGAGTTAACTTCACACTATCGTTCAACCTTCAGTAAACATCTTGCAAAGTGTATTTTTACAGACTTTATACATATATTTATTTGTAAAGGGGGTTAATTTATCGTTTTTCTATCCTTAAATAAATTGCGATTAATGTCACTTTAAAAAATTAATGCAAGAAAGAGCAATAGTTTTGATTACTTCAGCCAGATGATTAATAATAATAACAACAACAACAACAACAATAATAATAATAATAATAATAATAATAATAATAAAACTACATTTTAGACGGTTTAGGTATGTAACATCATAAAAGAAGTACAACTGGCATATTACGTTACTTATATTGTGCATTCCTTCCTTAAAACGTAAGCGTAACGCGACCGATGAAGCTACTACGGTTGTAGCAGGGAAGCTGAAAATATCGGCGCCTTACTTCGCCCAATAATAGTACAACAATTGTAAGGAGGAACAATATAATATCTGTACCTATGCTCAGCTCACTGGTACTCTAACAGCGAGTTTGACGTCTTCTAGCATGCCGAACCCTCTCCTATAACAACTTTTCTAAACTCAGCGGAACAAAAATACACTATGATTTGTTTCTTTATTTGATAAAATATATTATCTACTTCTAATAACTATAAACCTACGAGTGAGATAAACGACTGGAAAAAAACGTTAAAATGTCAACAACAGTGTTCGTTTACGACAAACGACTCTTGCCGTGCGATTCACTTCACATCTCTTAAAGCTGCACCTCCCAACTCGATATTCACTAGTTCTCTTCGCTGAAAGGGCATGCGACGTATTCTCATTTATCTTGGAAAGCGTAAGTGCCGAGAGACAAGCCACCTGAATGTTACACTTCGCTTTCAGTATTGCTAAATCTAAGTTCCCGCCTTCTCGATATTTTCCTCCATTACCCTGTTTTGCTATGAGTAGTTCATTCTGTTTGCACGATTTGCCTTTAATAAATTATGTCTGAAGAATTAAGCTTAAATTCTTAATTTGTAGTTCAAAAGTTTTTTATTCGTTGTCAAAGCCCTGTTCCTTCTAAATACATTGTCGTGATTATCTTTGTTAATTTTCAAAATATGAAATTTTCCTAGTTGCTCCTCTCCTATTTGTTCTTTCCCTGCTACCCGAATATGTGACGAACTAATAAAAAATGCAACATCCCATATAATGCTTTGCATCCTCGTCTTCAATGGTGACTGATATCGTTAAGGCGCGGACTCGTGAGCGGTAGGTTTGGGGTTCGAATCCTGTCAGGACCGTCCTCCCTGACTGAGGGTTTTTTTTTTTTTTTTTTTTCCATGTTCTCCTTAGTCCTCATAAATGACAAATGCTGGGAAGGTACCCCAAACTTAGGCCTGGGACCTAAGAAAATCCTTTCCCAATATATCATTCCATCTCATGTATCATCAATATCCACCATATGCTGTGCCTCTGTAATAAAAACGGGGGTTAAACACTGCTCAAAAAAAAATCCTCATGTTCACATTATGGGCATATTGTCCTCATCCTTATATTTTAATTAGGTAAATTTCATCACTTAAAGAGGGAGTCACATTTTGCTTTTCACTTTATGTTACATTATGCTAGCAAATAAGCAAATGGATAGGTCAAGTGCTAGCTAATATCCAAATCTAAAATCCCATACCTAAAAGAGAAGTTGATAATTTTTGGGAGAGATTGCTTTTCAAATATTTGTTCTTAGCATACTCCCAGTGTCACTAGTGCACTCCAGGTAAACCTACGAATACAAAGTTGTCAAGTAGCAAGTAGTAGGTGTATCTTTATTGTCATTTATATATATATATATATATATATACACACTACAAATAGATTTTATGTATAGGTCGTAGACCGTATAAACTTAAATATTGATACAAAATTAGAAAGAGGAATAAATAATAATACAAAGAAAATAATAATAAACATTTTTTAAAAAATGTAAAAAACTATATTTACACAAGTAAAATGGAAACATATTACATATTATTTATAGTTACACTGTTATTGCATTTCTATCAGCAAATAAATTGCTTCTAGCTTCGCGCACTTTGGCTAGGAAAATGTCCATATTTGACCAATTTAACCAATTAATGTGGTTTCGTAAACAGATACTAGCGTACCAATCAACCTTTCCTTAAAAAATTTCAGGAAACAGTTTTTTTTTTTTTTTTTTTTTTTTTTTTTTTTTTTTCTCCCACATGTGTTCCAATCGGATACTTTCGGTCAGAATATGTACCTATTCCTCATCCTCTCAACAAAATGGGTAGATACTTCTACCAGAACTATCCGTAACTTTTTGAACCTTCCAACTTTCGAGCCTAACCAGGTCATTCCTGATCTCGGCTTTCGCCCTAGAACGAGCATTTATATCTCCCTATCCCAAGCTAAATTAATTTCATTCGATATGATCAAAGAGACTTTCTTATTACATTCTGCCTCGATTTCTTTCCTGCTGATATCCTCTAGCCTTGTTCTAACATTCTTCCATACATTTTATTATTTGCATTACCTCGTTGCCTTATTGAACCAGGCCAATTCCTCTGAGTTCCCTTTCCACATCTGCAGCCAAAAACGTTGGTGTTATATTTTGCATCTGGTGTCTATAGCATTGAGCGCGAAGTGTGGGCTGGTCTTCCTGCATTAGTCTAAGCCCTAAAGCGAAGTTTTCTAAAAGTGAAGCGTGCATGACTTAATATTGATGTGGCACGTACCGTGAGTGTGAGGGAATGCTACGCCGTTTTCCGACAACCCTCTGCAATGAAATCTGTTTATATTTGATGGTGGAAAGTTGGGTGTCAAACTTTCGATAAGGTGTGATAGTGTGGAAGATGTAACACCTGCAGGTGTTCTGTCCTCAATGTACTTTACTGTAGGAAGTAGATCAGCGATGGACAGGAGGGAGCTTGCAGCTGAAGTCGGAACAAGCCCGTCTTATACTATGCCCCCCCCCCCCCCGCAGTAATGGAGAAGACGCTGGAGAGCGGAAGTCACTCTCGCTGGACTGGCGAGGAACATTTCTCTGATGATGCTCCGACTGAGCAACGGGCAAAACGTCAAGTGAGATGGTTTCATCGACTAAACCACAGTCTACAAGTCCGGGGATAAAATTCTACTGCATAAACGTCGGCCGTAAAAATCAAAATTCATACAATAATGAAGTCGTACCAGGGGAAGCTCCTCATGAGCAACATTATTATAAGTAACTTGGGATCACCTAAGGAATCAATTAGCAAACCAATGAAAGAAAGAGGAAGAGAATGATCAGAAGTTTGCTAAGCTTCGCCATGAGATACAAAATTATATGCTGAGAAGTAACAGGAACCCTTAAAAAAAGAGTATGTGTGAGCTGCGTAAAAATGCGTGAAATACGACCGGAAAGAATGAAAAACGTGCCTTTAACTGCACGCTGGAAGTCTCCATTACGCAATTCTTCTTCCTCTTCGCTTCAGGAAGTAGCCTGTTCCTAGCTCACTCTACAGAGTGTGGAAAAGTATGTACAAAGAATTTACGAACAGAAAGGACTTAATACTAAATATTTTAATACTAAAAAAAAAGTATGATATGAGATGCTTACAATGAAACTATATAAATGTTATTATTTTACATAATTGTTCCACCATTCTTGTTATTTCTGATGGTATACATTTTTATATTCTTGAAACCTCAAAATATCTTAAGTCATATTGTAGCATGTCTTGAGAAGTTGACCTACGTCACAAACTAGATGAGAAATAAAGAAAGAAAGCGCGATGATGAAGCAAGAACGTCACTGTTATGCGGGTGCATGTCAAACAAAAGTGTTCTTGTTGATTACAGAGTTACGACTAGCCACACTTTCAAATCTTACTGGGGTAGTGTTTGTGTACTTACTTAAAAGAGAGAAGTTAGCATTGGAATTGATGCCTCTTTTTGATTTTAATGAAAATATCGACAAAATAATGTACAAACTGACATTCGTTGCATAATTTGCGAGCAGCTACATAATTAAAAGTAGCTTTGAATATTGTGTTAAATTATTTTTTCATATGTTTTTGCTGCTATAGTCCTAAGTAAGGGCTACCTTCATATCTTTGAATGTTTTCACAGTTGGAAATTTCAAAATGTTATAGGGTGGCGGATTACTTTAATTTAAAAAAAAGGTGTTTTCTTTTTTGAAAGTGCTAAATTAGTAAATAAGATGTTTCTTTGTCCAATGCATTATGCTATTCGAAAAACGATCTAATAGAATTAATTTAAAATATGTGCTATTAAGAAGCATGCCTTTATTTCAAGAAATATCTGCCAGAGAATCCTATAGAAAGAGATCGTGAGAAGGGAGCGTGGCAATCAAAAGTAAGAAAGAAGAATGAAAGAAACTCTTTTATGGGCGGAAGTAAGTTTAGATTATATTGAAATCAAGATGAAGAAAAAACAGAAAAAGAAAGAAAAACGAAATCAAACATTGATGTATAAAATATTGTGAAGAAAATGTTTTTCATTAAGTTTATTTATAATAAAAATACCTTTGTGTTCGGTTTTATGAAGCCTTAGAAATATGAACCGTATGAGTTGATTAATCAAACCTAGTATGCTGCTGCCTAAAAATTCATGCTTAATGCAACATGCCCTGTATAATCTCTTTCAGAAAGAAGTGGAACCTATTGTAAAACTATACATAACAACAAATCACTGCATCTATCACTGACACGGATATCAGAAGTCCTTAGGGTCGTGAACGGGAGGTCTGTGGTTCGATTTTCGCTTGGACCATTCTCCCAAGTTTTTCTCAGTCCTCATTTATGGCAAATTCCGGAGAGGTATCCAACCAACTTCAAGCGTGGAACGCTTCCTTCCCAAAAAGTTTCTTTCTCAGTTTAGCATTTTATCTCTTGTATCATGTGGGACGTTAAACATTATTGACAATTTGTCGTTAATGAGACAAATTCGTTTCCCAATGTTTCTTAAGAGAGCTATGTGGGAAATAGTTGCAAATAACAAATTACAATGCATAACTTTTACTGTTTCATACTGCCTAAGGTGAATAAATAATTTTAATAGTGTTTATCGCCCATTTTAACTACTGAGGCAGCACAGTCGGTGGGCATGGATGATACAGGAGATGAAATGATAAACTGGGAAAGGATTTTTTTAAGGAAGGAAGCGCTCCAAGCCTAAGCTTAGGACACCTCCCCGGTATTTGCCATTTATGAATACGAAGAAAAACCCGGAAAAAACCTCAGTCAGGGAGGACGGTCCTGGTGGGAACAGAACCACAGACTTCCCGCTCACGAGTCCGTGCCTCAATTACCTCGGCCAATCGTGTCGGTCAATTACTTTTGGACCGCACCACTGTGACTACAGCTAATAGTGAACGCATTGTCATTCGCCGGCTACGGAGAAAGAATTATATCGGTGATTCGAAAAAGCACTAAACATTAATGTAATTTCTTATTACATTTAAGCACTTAAAATTATTTTGCTAGTCAACTTATTTGAAAATATGCTCAAAATGGCAGCCTTCTTGTTTCCAGAATTTTGGACACCTGTTGAAGGAGTTACACATTTTATTTTTCCAAAAGCTATATCTTATCATTAGCTCTTCCAAGACACGTGTGTAGCCGGAATTAAAGGCCGTCTTTGATTAAACTAACATTGTTATAATTAAGGCTAGTAATAATTAACATAAATATGATCATCTGATACATGTATGTAGTTTGTAGTCATTAGACAGCACCTGTGCTAAACAGTAATAAAGGTCCATTGTGTATTTATGTGAATGGAAAACGGTTCGGGTCGTTAAGCTTGGAAATGGTAAAAGTTTTGACCTTGGGGAAAAGGGTTATGTCCTGAAAAGAGGCAATTCTCTTTTCAGAGGGTTTAAAGAAAACCATTTACCGAGACGCAGACAAAAGCAGAGAAACATATTCTTTCAATAACTAAGGGTAAAGGCACTAATGACTTTACGGGTGGATTTCTTTCGAAGAAGGAACAAATGTCAATCTCATATGACAGCTCAAGTTTATAACCCCTCATGACAATAACATTCAAACGTCGACAGATGTTGACAGGACTTTGCAAAACAAATAGATGTTCCTTATTTATGGCCGAGGTTTCATTGTGAGCAAATTTGAAAGGACAGAATAGTGAAAGGATATGTCGGATTATAAAAATTTCCCAACATTTAGGGCAGGAATGTCCGTTCTTAGAAATATTATAACGTGAGAGGTATTTCCAGAAATTGGTCCCACACAACCAATAGAAATCTTACAAAATTGAACGAATCGGAGCGAGCCTGCATAATTATAGATATTAAGGAAGGACCAATAACGCAGATAGAATCGAACTGAGCTCCATAAATTTCGCGGATTTAATTTTCACGATGGGAGGTTCCTAATAAACAATAAACTTGACATCTGATATATAATGTAAGGGACACAGAACAGGAGAGACTTGGAGAGAGAGAGAGCAGCAGAACTTCAACAGCAGTGAGACTTAGAGAGAGAGGGCAGCTGGACTTCTACAGCAGGGAAAAGTTAGCGGTCCGGGATTCGAGGCTAAGAGCTTAAGGTTGGATAGTCGGAGAACGGAACTGTAAGAGTCAATTTAAATAAGCGGGCAAAAGAATAGACAATCCAAATCAAAGTGAGCGAAGTCGGTAGGAGAAGAAAAATAGTCAGTCAGTTCAACACATTTCCAAGCTTACGCGAACAATCCAGTATTCTGTTAAGTTAAATAAATGATGTCAGATAAGAACTCCAGTGTTTCCGTGTAACTTTATAGATTTCCTTCCCTTCCCTCTGACTCAGACGAGTCACAAAATTCCAGAGTTCCCTGAGGTAAAGGTTCCTGATCCCGACACAAGGGGCATCCAACCCAGAACTCAAAGAAAAACAATTAATCGACGACACCTCTTCCCGCGAGCGGACTGCTACCAGCTTATACCCCACGAACGGCCCCACGTGAGATATTTTTATACTGTCAAATTTAAGAGATAAATTTAACAGTAATTACAATCATATGATAAATTTTTTTAGCTCTGTCACTTTCAGTTTCTTACTATTGCGTACTTTTGAGGGTTTTACCGCTTATCAGTAGTTGCCCGGCATTCTCAGCCGTCAGTCTCCTTCCTGCATATTACGTCGTTTCTTCGTTTGGCCTACACAAGATTGCTATGCTGTTCTCGGTCGTCCATGCTCATCCTTTCAGAAGGCGGCAGGCCATCTCTCTGCACCACTACAGAGTTCATCTTTCAATTCTCTCGGCAACTGGTCCTTTTATTTCCATAAACTGTCTCACCTCTTCACTCCTCTTTTCAAGCCTAGGTATTCTGTCCCCTCTTAGAATTACATCCATCTCCACTACCTGTATTTTACTTTTCCACCTTTGTACGCCCACCCTTCAACGCCATAAGTTAATAAACTCTCTATGACCCTTTGGAGAATTCTCTTCTTTTTTAATGTACTAGTGTTTCTTCTCCACAAAACCCCTTTCAGAATTTTTATTGAATCTCTTGCCTAAAGTATTCTGTGATCTACATCTGCATAGCAGGTTCCAGAATCAAGGGTTATTGATCTCAAATATTTAAACTGTTTTTCTAATTTGACCGTCCCTTGAGATAATTTAATGTCTTATACACCTCCTCTAATAACTAGACACTTTCGGTTTTTCTGTGTTTAATTTGGAAAGCAGTATATGTTATATACGATATGGAGTATTAGAACCTATTTGTTCTGCTTTTCTTGGAATTTGTCACAAAATTATCCCTTATATACACTCGCTCTCGCTACTGTTTTCAGATTACCTATGCAGTTCATGTATTTTATGCATTGGATAGTTAGTTTATTGTGAAAATCCCCTCATCGTTACGTTACTAATTAGAATACGCATAAAATAATATACAGTTTTCTCAATAAAAGTAAAACTTTTATACTATCGTCACTCGTTACAAACGGCAGTTTGCTTTATTTAGCGGATAAACTGTCATAAAAGTACATCGTTTTCACACACACGTTACATATGAGAGACTAGAAGTACGCCGTCGGATTTACATAACCCCTCAATTGAAGCGCATAGATTTCTTATACAAATTACTATATCATTACCCACATATTTTTGTTATAAATATCTCGTTAATTGTATCTTTGTACCACCACACTCCCTCATTTAAGAAAATTTGCATACTGGTTCTTATTGTAAAATTGCTATAATTTTTGTTTTATATTCCCTTAAGTTCTTCTAATGTATATGGACTATTCCAGTACATCTTATTTTTCAAGTTCCGCATAAACGGAAACTGCATTAGATAAGATCTGATGATCGCGCTGGCCACAATCCCTTACTAATGACCCTATCCTAAAAAGGTTTCTCAATTAAAGCTAACAACAGATTTAATGAATGCGCTGAAAAAAATATATGTTTATATTCATTGACTTTTGAGTCCATGAGCTGACGCAAGTGTTTTTCTTCTGTTTGCTGTTGGGTTTTTACTTTATCCGTTATAAGCATTATATTGGTGCATGTTTGATTTCAATTTAAATTTTTATTTAAAGTTACATCAACAACCAAATATTAATACATTATTAAACCACCGCTGCTGTAATTAACTTTCCCTCTGTTAGAAGTGAAAGAATCAGAATATATGCTTGGGTCTCAAACAAGAAGTTATATAATTATATTAAATTAAACTGAGGTTAGTAATACTATTACTTGAGGTACGACATCGTCCGACCTTTGGAATTTTAAAATAAAGAAGCTTTGCGAAGGTTTATTCCATACTTTTAGTTCATCCTGTATATATATATATATATATATATATATATATATATATATATAAAATTACCATTATAGTGTAAGTATAAATGCAAGTAACGGCATTATCATCACATTTTAAAAAGCAATTAATCTTTTCACTAAGTTGGCCTGTGTAATGTTCTGCTTTCCTTCTATAGTAATCGTAAAATTAGCTGTCTAGGAAGTCAGTAACTTGACTTAGAAAGTTTGTGTTCAATATAATGAAAAAGTAATTACAAGAGGACACTGAAAACCTCATGTTTGGGAAATATGTTGCACCGCAATGCTAACTTGTTAGATCCGCTTTGTTGAAGTAACTACCCTGAAGTAGCAAGTCACTTTCTCTTTGGACCACAGATAAAGAGACATCACAGTTAAGATATCACATTTCCTGATTGTCTGAACTGATGGAGATATAATGACCATCCAAGTAATTCTGATATCTGAGTCCTAAAGGGAAATAGGAGTAAATAACAAAGCAATATCCCTCTCTGTTGTAGTTGTTAAAGAATATTCAAGCTTATAAATATTAATGTTGAATTACTAGAGTATGGCAACATGGAGATTAAGTACATGACTGCGCTTGTTATATGTATTTACAAAGCTTAGGCTGTGTTGAGAATGATTTTCATGCTTACGTTTATAAAAAAGTGTTCAAAATAGAATGTATACCATCAAACGCTTTTGAAAGTGGCAACTTCCACATAAACTAATGCGAAGTTGGATAAGCATTACGGTAAATCTGCTCCTTTGTTTAGAATAGCTTATAGAGGTACACGAACTTCCCGGACACACTGTACTTTGTCCATGCTGTTCTTGTATTCAATTCTCTTGGGTACTGGCATAACATGTTCTGGAAAAATATCAGAGCATGGAGCTCTTGAAGTATCAGAAGTAGGTCTATATAGCGAGTACTGGTATCCAAGAACATTGAGGTTTGGGTTCATCTACAGTGAATTGCTTCTTTGAGTCGCATTCACCTTCATCACAAACAAGAGATTGAGTTGAGAAAACCTTGGCGCTTTCTGTTACAACAATTTCAGGATTCGTCACTGCAGATAGTCTATCAATATGAATATCAGTCGTTACTACTGAAGATGTTCATGTTGGTTAGCCTGTCTAATTCGTTCAGAGCAATTTTCATGGTTGCAGCATTTATGGAAGTTTATCGTAATAAAGGTGAAACTTTCCATGGAAACAACTTTCCTGATGTCGACCTTAGCCACGTCTCACTGTAAGCTCAAAGGTTTCCTGAAGGCAGCAGCCAATGACTGGAGTCGATAGAAGCAATGGGGAGGCAAAAATAGCACCGCAATGGCGATATAAGAACTAAATCGTTTTGATATGGCAAGCATAATAATCTAGGAATAGAGAAACAGGTCCATCTTGACTTTAGAAAATTCGGCGAATTTCCTCACTCACCTGAGAATTCGTTATGGATTCTCTTTCTAGAGAAGATTAACATTGAAGGCATGAAATTATTAGCAACCGAACAACAAATTTCAACGACAACCGCTCATGTTCTGCTGATGTTAACTCTCCTACTTCACACTTTCCTTTATTTGCTATAGTTTTGGAATGCTCCTATCTATTTGGTCACAGTTGAAGTTTGCGTTCCCGTTAAGTTGTCCTTGGTATATTTTAAAAAATTGGGACACTGCAACTTGCACGCGCTCCTGATGTCCGCTCTGGTTTCCTCAAACTTAATGCAGAGTGACGAACTAAACCCCAATGGTAAATCCCAATCTTACCCCACCATTTCAGTGTCTTAGTTAAAAGACTGCCTGCAGCCGTTTCGCTCCGCTAATTCGTATGCTTGCCTATGTAGCTCTTTCACTGTCATAGCAACGAATTCTTGAGGTATTGCTCCAGTTTATGTTCTTGCTATGTATTGAATACTCACTGATATTTTCACCAGGTTTTACCCTCATTCAAAATGGTTTATCATTCTTCTTTTAGATACAATTATAAAGTTGTTGAAGGCATTACATTCGATGCCATATTTTCCTTATTTTTTGTGAACCATTGTTTCTCTTGGTCTTTTTACCGTAATTGATATTATTACAAGTAAAGGAAACCACACACCACACGTTTGCAGTTTAAAAATCTTAATTAAAATACTGAATTTAATGTAATATAATTCCGAAAATGTAAAGCATCATTAAACTTGTTTTAAATGTTATAAATTCTGCTGTAGAACTGAAAATTCCGCAGCTTCTCTTAGAAATGAGGAAACCGACTAGAAATACTGTGTAAGTTGCAGAGAACCTCTGGCCTATAGATCATCTATCAGTTCATACTAACTTCCCCCGCGGTGAATATAATGTCACATATTTAAAATTGTTCGGTTTTCTTTTGATTACCAGCATTTCTTCCTTTCACAGCTCTATAGATAATTTAAACCATAATGAGTAGTTGCCAAATTAGGGTAGGAATGTATAAAAGAATAGTGTTTAACGCCTGTTTTTTTGCTACAGAGGCACCAAAGGCGATGGACACTGATGATACACGAGATGAAATTATATACTGGGAAAGGATTTTTTTTTTTAATCGTTCCTGTCCTAAGTTTAGGTACCTCCCCGGCATTTGCCTTTTATGAGGACTGAGGAAAACCTGGAAAAATTCTCAGCCAGGGAGGACGGTCCTGGCGGTATTCGAACCCAGACCTCCCGCTCCCGAGTCAGTGCCTGAACGACCTCGGCCACCCGTGACGGTGTGAAAGGAAATGGAATGAATTTTGCATAAAATGTTGAACGACAAATTTATTATCCTAAGTGTAATTAGTCTAAACTATACAGTACAGGAACGATTTATTTTTCAAGAAAACAAACGGGTATTATAGAAAAAGAATATCAGCAGTTGAAATGAATTATCTCAGACTGAGCGCTAGAATTTCGAGGTTGCATCATATTAAAAATCTGGAAATTAGAAACACGATTGATGCAGGGGAAATTACTGCAAAGAACTGAAAACAAGAGTCTTAAATGGTTTGGCCATCTGAAGAAAATGGCCTAAATAGTGGCAACCACTAGGAAAACGAGGAAGAGGAAGATATCAAGAAGTTGGGACAATGAGATTATGGAGACAATGACAAGAAGAGGCTTAATACCTGAAGACACAGAGTAGAAGGACATGAATGATTGGCAAAGTAGCTGTAGAAACCTGGAATGGATACAGAGAAAATGAATGAGTAAATAAACAAATAAATATATACTATATTCTGAGACGAAATTGTAATAAATTAGAAAGGTAAAGCATATGTTAATAAATATCAATGGTTTATTGATAACATGTCCAATTATAAACCATAAATATTATTTTATTTATGGAATTTTTATAGACACACTGCATTTAAATTTTGTATTTATTCAGTTATTATTTCTTGGTTTGCTTTGGTGCATTCCAAAACAAAATCAACAAATGATGGTAAAATAAAAATATATACGTTCATTTCATATCAAACCGGGACATGGGATTACCTATTGCTAATGGTATAAATATAAACTGTTCATGCACACCATGAAATTGATTCAGAACCAATCTGTGTTTACTTCAGTTGTTAATTGCCAAGGAATAAATTATTTAAGTGATTGTTGTACATCAAATATACGAAACCATACCAAATTTAGAGCATCATGTTGAAAGTTCTCAAACCTGCAATACCAGTTCTACTTAATGCCCTTCCGTATCTGAACTTCTGAGGCAACCTTGTTTATGTTTTGACGATATTGGAGAAATTAGAGAGGCAGCTAGCTAGAACTCTATGTCAAGTTGTGCGATAATGGTGAATTCTTCCTTCTAGAGAAAAAAACTAATGTTATTTCTGAACGTGTGCTTTCAAGCAAAGAATACTTCATCTATTATGTCCCATTCAATTCAGGGCGTGAAACGGGCGACAAATTTTGCTTAGAGGCCTCTTCTCTGAGACTTGAGGTTCTTTTTCGTGCCGTAAATGTACGACACGGGACCCATGGCTTCTTCGCTTCCGAAGGAAGCCGTATTTAGGATTTTTACGCCCAAAAATCTGTTTATAGAGAGAAGAATAAAGTGTAAATTGTGTTTTGTGAGTTTGTTTCCTTAAAAACTAATTTGTTATGTAATATTTTGATATAAATAATTTCAGGAATCTTTTTAGAGATATTTGAAACGCTAAAGTTACTATTAGCCATAATTTGAATTGAGAAGAAAGGCAAATAAAACTTGAAAGTGGTCAATGAAGTAGTATTTTTTTCCCCCCCCCCCATTCTCAGGAACATGAAGATGCCATGTCGTTGCCAGAAGATTCTCCTGAGACTGGAACTGGGTTAATCATTGAGGGGAACGAACCTACCAAAAATTCTCAGAAATATATGACATGAGGTCAGAGATATTAATACAGGTCTGTTTAGCTCAAGCAACAGAAGTGCTACAGTTGCCGTTTTTTGGATCGAGAAACATCGGTGTGGTGGCCTGATTTGAGCAGTTTGCTTCATACATCTCCAGAGATAGGAAATAGGCAATGTTCGAGGTCTATTTGCCTTCTAAGGAACGTTGCTGCATTAGATTCGCTCCAGGTACTCAAGGGAAACTACCTCACTGATATTAGGGTAGGTAATATTGTTCTAGGAGCATTTTCTTCAAATGTTTAATGATATGATTAAATCTTTAAGAATATTTTATATATCATTGGCACTTGAAATGTAAACTATCAAATTGGAGTGCTTGGCCCAGTTCATTTTGAACAGGAGGTCGAATTGCTAAAACTATGTCTATCTAGGAATATGAGTTACAAAATCGAACTATGTCCCGAGAATGGCAAAAAGTAAACTCGAGCGGAAAATAGAACAGATACAAAAGGAAAACTCGCCGTTAATGAAAAAGAAATATAACGCTTGAAACATCAGAAGAGATATTTAACCTACTTCACCGGTAAACATTCAAAGGAGTGTAGGTTGCATCCCCTAAGGCTGCTCTTTAAGCTAGTTACGTAAATATGAGAGATATTCATTCCTTCACCTGTCGCGGCAGGTAAGAGCATATCGATTTCACGCGGGTTGAACTGACCCCTGCAGAACATGACTTCGCTCTCGCTGGACGTTGTTTATTTTTGAAAGTGAATCGTGGAGCGAATGGGCACGTCGGCTAAATTAAATTAAAGAGAGAGAGATAAAAATGGATGAGTAGGAGCGGAAAACCAGTGATGGCAAATGCGAACAAGAGCAATAAAACAAGAAGCTCGCATTCCTACACAACTTTCCCTTCAGCCTTCCTTTTGTATAGTACTCCCAGAGTAGTACGTTTTGTTCTTCGTAGTACCTTCAACTCAATTGCTGCTTAATACTAATTTTAGCACCTCTTCTTAAAATGATAATACGTGGACGTGTGTACAAAAATGACAATATACTTTTGAAATTATCAGTGCACCCCGTGTTTTTCATCGTATAGTTTTTGTTATGATATAGGCGTTTTCACTCTTCAGTGCATTAAAACCGTAAAGTTTTAGTTTATGTGGGGAAACATTAAATGTTTAGATTAGTTTCCAACCGTTTTTATTGGATTACTAATTCCCATGAGTATATTTCAATAGGACAGGACAGTACAGGAATGAATGGCGGTCACCTTCGAGAGGAAAGGATGAGGTGAGTGATTCACTGAGCGGCCAGATACGGGAGCGATCATGCAGAACATACGCAGGATCCTTAACGTTTTCTCTTATAGTAAGTCCCAGACGCCGACAGGCCTGCGAGGTTCACGACGGTAACACCAAACGGCGTCTCGAGAAAGCCCCCCAAACAGAATCTGCCAGACGCCAGGACAGGAACTCTCCAAAGCCACCGCCACACCGCACAACACCACTCTATCTCGTCTGACTTTTTATACGCTACAAAGGAACAATGAAATTATAGAAACTGGTAGAGATGGCTAAACGACCAGGAGAGAACATGAAACAAACAAATGAAGATCAGCATGGCTGGTTCCAAGGGATTTGAATTCTGAACTTCCAAATGCAAGTCCCAAGAATTACCGCCTGAGCCACTGCGCTTAATTAGTTCGTGCATCGCCAACGCCTCAAATTTACGAATTCTTTCATTATCAAATAAAAGTAGGTAATAAATTCTGGAAAGTTTAGTGAAATACAAATAGTGAAGCATTTATTCTCCACAATTAAAATTTTACAATAAAATAAATGATAGACTTTAGCTTCCATAAATGAATGGTTTTTTTTTTTTTTTAACCAGGCTACATTTTGCTGCTGTTTTTGTTTTAACGAAGACAAGCATACACTTTTCTTTTTCATTAAAATACGTTCTTAGAACACCTAAACTATTGACTATCTCAACAGGAACACATTCCACATTTTTTTCCAAACAGAAAGAAAATATTTTTGCATCAAGATTATTAAAGAGTAACAAATCATGAAAGAGAAACCTAGTTCCAGAGTTCTGTTCGTACTTTACAATCTTTCACACCTTTCTTTTTATGTACCACAGTACAAAATCTGATACTATTGTTTTAAAACGCGAGTACAAACCTTATCTTACTCCGGGAGGGAAAAATTCTTCACGTTATCAATTCTGTCCTAAATATGGCTTTTGTATAGACTTCCAAGATTTATTCTCTATTTTCTAGGGCTATTAATGAAGACTTTGCATGGGTGCTGTAGGAAATTTTATTAACCTGCGCGAAATGTGGTTGCACCACTGATCAAAGCAAAGTATTTAGCTACAAGGAACATGAAATATATATATATATATATATATATATATATATATATATGTGTGTGTGTGTGTGTGTATGTATATATATATATACTTGTTTGTGTGATATTAAGAAGTACGGTTATATCGAAGGGTAATAGGTTTGCGGCTAAGAATTTTTGTTTTTGTAAAGTTGGTAGAACACGGCATTTGGTAACAGGCGCATCTATCTACTATAATAACCTTAAACATACGAAAGCTATATGATGAGAATCTCGAGATTTGTGTTAGTGTGTTGCATTTTACTGGCATTAAACTTTTATGCTACAGAGAACTATATGCCGAAACTACCAACAACTTCATGAAACTGTAAGTAACTTACAACCAATGTTCTCTACTAACGAACATTTTATGCTTCTGAATGGTCGCGAAAGCAATGGAGATGAAAGCCGTTTGCAATATTTGTGCGAAGCAGAAGCGCTTTACATAGATGGAACCTTCAGATACTGCATAAAGTACTTTACACACTTATTTACATTGCATTTCCTTCACAATGGACATTGCATTCCAGCAGTTTTTTGTTTATTACCAAATAAGAACAAAGATATCTATTCCTTGGTGCTTCGTTTCATGAAGTAAATGTGCGAATGTTTAAGTTGAAACTTCTACTAAAGAAAATAGTTGCAGATTTCCAGGTTGCTATACATTATCGACGCAACTCAACTCTTGAGTTGTCGGTTTCACGTGGGCTAGGCATGGTGACGTAAACCAAAATATTGGGATAGCAAGTATGTTCCAAGGTAAATAATTCATGTGACGCTGTAAATGACTTAAGCGTTGTTTTGGTTGGTCATATTTACCTCCAGAGGAAGTACGTGATTATTTTATTTTTGGTGTGGCTGAGAGTAGGCCGTTGTGTCCAAAAATTGAACATTTCAGGGACTATCTGACGAGGCCATGTTCAGTCCTACAATATGGGCCGAGTCACTCACACTACAAACACGTGTAAGACATTTCATAGTAAATGCAACGCTTTGTTTTACTGCTCACTCCTTGACATTTTCAAATAATTTCAGTTCTAAAAATATTCAATGGAGACATATAACAATAGCAAACACCTACTAAAAGAAAAAAATTAGTCAACAAAGAATCACATTAAAAACTACAGAGACGGCCGAATTTCTCGTATTGCTTTTGTGAAGTTTGTTTCGGATTTAAAGGATCCCTCATTTGACAACCGCTCAATTTTTAACAGTTTTAAAGAAAAGTTTAACCAATTTTTGACAACCTGTAGTTAAAAATCACACAAGCAAAAAGTTTAACCACACCCCGCGCATATTCATCAGTCCGCCCACAGTCAGTGATGGTGGAACGGAAAATTGTGCCCTAACTTCATAACGCGGTACCAACCTAAAACGAAAATGTTCCACAATGATTTCGAGTTATTGGCGCAAACACATTATTGACGTAATTGTAATGGCGCAATCATGGTGGCCCGGTTAAAAAGAGATGTATTTGTTTCGATAATGAACGTTCTAAGGCATGACTACTATTTTACCATCGAAAAACTAATATACATACACAACAGGTTGCACATTAACTTTCCGGGTGCCTCCGTGTATCAATATACTTCTTCTTAGGAGTAAAATAAAAGTTTAAGTGAAGTGGGTATCTGAAATTCGTAAATAGCCTCCAGTAAAACACTCGCACAAGTTATCAGATTATGTTTATCAAGGTACATTATGTCAAAGAATATTTTTTCAACTCTTTATCAATTTCAAGTGTTTCTTGCTTTCTTTTTTTAATCACATGCTAATTATATACACCGAATTAATAGAAGAGATAGACATATTGGAAAGTTGATGTCTCAATAGACCCTGCATCCGTCAGTGGTTGTGGTTTGGCACGGCAGTTTTCATCAAGATGTGGATCGCATGAAAGTGACCATTAGACTGCTTGACCCAGCTTTTATTTCCCTAACTCGCTTCTAGGTGACTGCGTCGCTAACAAAGAGACCTGCTCTAATGAAACTCACGGATAAATGTAACGTGAAACGAGACATTTCCAAAACCCGGTTCTTCTTCAGGTCACATGACAAAGCTCCGTCATTTTGCTGCTGTGGTTTCAATGTTGACAGAATGGTGGTTTGCGGGCACTCTCCCAAAAGCCCCGATATATACAACTAGGAGAACAGTCCAAACAAACTGCTCTCTCTCTCTCAGCTCCAAAGGCTTTTGTTTATTTGACGTTCTCATTATGTACTTTCATCTAATAGCTATTCACATGCTTCACCTGTTCTTTCGAACGAAATAGTTAACATTTTGAATTCTTTAAAAGTTTGCAATCCAACGAAAATAACACTTATTTCATTATTTTCAGTAAAATACATTAAAAACTAATGCATCCTTATTGGTCATATAAGCATGCCATCCAGGAATGTTTAAAATGAAAAAACGAACTTTATGTGAAAGTGAACCTATAAAATACAAATACATCATTAATTCCCTTAATGTACTAATTTTCGAATCACGGATAGCACTCTAGGTCACCCTACTTTATACTTTGAGTTTGTCTGCTATCCATAACACGAATTGACGACAGCTATAAATACAATGGTGACATTGATTTTTTCTATACTTTTTTAAAGGATGCAATATGATCAAATACACCGAAGTGTGGAGAAATTTTCCCTAGTAAAATTCACAGTACGATCATTTTGTATAAAAAAGAAAAAAAAATGTGATTATTGTAAACATCTCCCTTTTAATTGGTAAACAGAAAGAAATCGTATATTTTCCCACTTTTGTCATAAATTGTGTAGCAGTTGTGGCCCGCTCACACTGAAATATAAATATAAAACTGCAGACCCAATCATTACATTCTGTGCATTGTAATTAGTAATATAATTATTATTGTGTATATGTGTGTTTCATGAGATGTAATTTTAACAAGTGACTTGCATGTCGATAAAACAGAAAGTCTCTGGTGTTTTCTGTTTGCGGTAGCTTGGAAAGCCAAAGAGGCTATAAAAACTCTATACAAAGGGTAACTGTAAACCCGAGGGTCGAGTGTAATGCTACTTTTAAAAAGAGGTTAATAAGCCCAAGTACTTTTAAATTCGTTAGGGCTTTGAACCCGACAGGTGGTTGTACATTTAGCCATTAAACCAATAAATGTCAACAAGAGTTTTAAACTTTAAAGTAACATTGAATGGCACCAGCTGGCAGCTGAATTAAACCAGCTAATAGTAAATGTATCTTTTGAACTTTTAAAGCAAGGCGCAATACTTGCGCTTGCTTGTGTGACCCCCATGGCTTAGTAAAGCCAACGTTTATATAATTTCAATCAAGTATGTAATGAAGCGCTTGCTCGGCTGGCGCACACAGTTTCGATACACCACACAGTATTCAGCTCTGATAAGCACAGGACACCAATTTGACTCAAATAAGTTATACAAGCAGACGCAGTTCTGCACATTATCTCACTTCAGAAACTCAGTTTTAAGTGGAAACGCACTTTAAGTATGCTCTGCGAGGGCATCAGTTTTAGATCAACACATCTCTGTGGGAGTCGTGGTCAGCTAAATTTATATTCGACATAGTTAAGGTCTATCGTACCAGGAACATCAGAGAACGCGAAAAATCTTGCGAATAATAAATTAACATATATATATTATATCGCTATTGCTTGATCATTTGCCAGTCTTGTTAAGCATGATTCAGAAAATAGCAGAAAATCTCTGTTGCCATGAAGCGTGAACAAGAACACCGAAGCGATCCGTAATCAATCTACGAAACTGCTTCAAAATTGGTGTCCAATTTAGCCGGAGCATACTAAACCGCTTCAATTGTTCATATATACTCGAAAGTGTGAACATTTACCAAGGCAGTGTGATAAATTGATAGATGTAATTAAAATAGTTAAAATATTAATTAAAAGATAAGGGCAACGGCAGGGGTTAACTTAAAGGTTCAACTATAGTCTCATACTTCAATGGTTTTTTTTTTAATGCTTAACGAATTAATGGTGTTTAACACCCGTTTTAATGCTTAACTCAGACAATGTTATTGATAATGAAAATGCTATTGAAGCTGAAAATATATTTGAAATTAACGTGCACAATTTTTAAATGTATATTTTTTATCCTTAAAGTGTAGGTTACTTCCTCAGCTGTAAATCCAACCGCACGTCATTGCTCTCGCGGGTCTTTTCCGGAGTGGTTACTATTATTAGGATTAATGAAGATGAACTAAACTGAACGTGAAGAGATTGGAACGGAGTCTGGGAAAGCGAAAATCACGATTTTGTTTACTATAAATGCCACTCCCCGATATCGCGGTTCCAATTCGAATGCAATAGTAATAACACAGGTGGTTATACTGCCTGTCTTCCACCAAAACGACAAACTTTCGTTTTCGGAGGACGGAAGTTGACTTTGTGGCGGAAGATTGGACCTGGGCAGGTTTCCTTGAGATATTCCAGTTTATAAAGTAGTCTAATATCAAATATGGACAAAAACTATAAACAACATTTTAGAGTACACATTTAATCTTTGCTCGACATCTGGATTTATAAATTTATTACAATTCAAGTTTGGGTTCACTGAACCCAAATATATGACATGCTAATGAAAGTACAGCCTCAGAGGGATGTCTACTTTTGAACGGAAGTTAGAATTATGTCTGCTTGTGAAACAAAAGCACTTTTCAAATTTCATATTACGCTTTTACAAAATCTGCAGCGTAATATCTTCTGAATATTGTGTTTGTTATTTTCAAACGCAACAATTCTTTAAAAGTTGAGTCGATCCTGGTGGTCTAGGTAACCATATTTGCCACGTAGACTCCAGATCGCGGGTTCAATCTCGGCCAGGGTCGGTGGATTTTCGGGCGTAAAAATCCTAAGTGAGGCTTCCTTCGGAAGGGAAGTAAATCCGTGGATCTCGTGCCGCAGAATTATCAATTATCAATTTAACTACCTTTTCACGCCCTAAATTGATCTTGAATGTTAAAGAGCGCCCGTAAATAAACCAAATAAATAATATTTAACAACTGAAGAGCTTCCATGTCTTTTCAGTGTGACCCATAGAATTTACGTAATCATTTTTCATTTTTCAAAAGCATTAGTTTTGTCTTAATTCACTTTTACACTAGCAGAGATTTCCTTAGAATTTATTTCTTCATTTTCTTTGTCAGTATCAATATTAGTAAACACTGTTTTTAGCAGTGTGCCTGCATTGACTTATTTGTAACTGAGCTGCATTTTTGTATACTGTGAGTAGTTTATATCATCCTTTCAGCATCTCCGATCACCTAGACGGTGAGTCGTACTTAAAATAAAACATCCAGAGCTGGATCTATCTTGTTGGCGCCTCTACCATGAGAATGCACTCCTCGCGTTTGCGACGTTATTGTTCCAAATTGGGCCAGAAAAAAAAACATCGAATGTGTGCCCCATCTTCCATACAGCCGCGACCTAGCTCTGTGCTACCTTTTTCCATTTCCTCGTCTCAAAAAGAAGTGAGGGGCCAGGTTTGGTTCACCAATGACTGTTGTGAAGAAGGCGGAAAATAGTGAAGGTGATATCAAAAAACGGTTTACTAAGCAGGTCTTCCAGGACTAATCAAGTGCATCAGCTCAATGGGGAATACTTGGAAACACACCACTCAGTTTGATACCAGTCTACACGGCATTCATTCTGACAATTGCTCGTATTCTCACCCTTCTTGCGTTATCAGAAATAGGATTCGAAAATGAAAATGAAAAACAGAACTACTCCTGTCAAAAAATCCAAAATAAGTCCAGTGAAATTTACAGATCCTAATATGAACCTAATTGGAATTTAAATTTTCCTTGAACGAATGAATAATGTTTAATGCCCGTTTTAACTACTGAGGCATCCCAGGCGGTGGACACTGATGATACATGAGACGAAAGGGAAAAAATGGGGAAGATTTTATTTTTAAGGAAGGAAACGTTTCAGGCGTATGTTTAGGGTATCTCACCGGCATTTGCCATTTATGGGGATTTAGAAAAACCTGGAAATAACCTCAGTCAGGGAGGACGGTCTGGCGGGATTCGAACCCCAGACCTCCCGCTTACGAGTCTGCGCCTTAACGACCTCGGGCACCCGTGGCGGTTTTTTTGAAAGAGGGTCAGGTTTTTTTGCACACATTGACTGTTTATAATATGCATTTAAGTAAAAAAATGCCTCATTTACCTTCAGAAACTCTAAAATACATTCCAGTTGCCTAACAAAAGCGTGGAAAGCAGAATTCAGTGTTTTTCTCTGTTTTGATGCTGTTCTCTCATGCGAGTCACGTATAGGAAAGACGCTGTAAAGGGAATCAGATGGGAAAAATAAGTTTAGGTTGTTCTTTCCAAACATAGCCGACAATTTTCTCCTATGTGAGTCTACACATCGAGGATTTCTCCTACACGGTAGCCATGGTAGAAGTTAGTCACGGTAAGCCCGAAGATCTATGGTTCCAATCCCGGTCATAGCTATCTGCTTTGCTATCTGATTCAGCTTTCCAGAACTCAGTCGGAGTGAGGTATTACTTCGATAGAGATGCACATCACAATTGAGCTAGACATCGCGTGGGTAAGCTGGTGAGAGCATCGGTCAGAAGCCAACTATGGAAGTGCAGAACCACGCTTCGCTGGGTTTTCATCATCTGCATTTCTCTTGGCCAGTATATCGAATAAATATTTGATACAAAATAAATATGGAAGCAGCCACATTATACTTCTATAGAGATGACACTAACCTCCTCTTTGTAAGACACAACAACTTCTTACAGCTTCTCCAATATTATTTTTACTTATAATATAAGCATAAGAATTACAGTTTCTGGTAAATAGTATATTTCTAACATAAAAATTAGCTGCAGTTTCACTCCGCAGCAACAAGTTTAATACTTTCTGTTTGGAGCTACTTCTGTGCTTCTAGGCCCTTAGTTTTTTCTTAACAGTTGGAAGCAGGGAACCACTAATTAGTAGCAGGAGTGTATTTATTAAAGTGACACCAATAAAATACAAAACAACATCAACAGATGCACGGGCCCAATGTGTTTTTATGATACAATAGATATGTTGATTTATCAGAAGATAAAATAAGAAATATCAGAAGAATTGTTTTGGAAAATATTAAAAACACGCTTAAAATATTTTAAAATATTTAGAAATCCCATTATGGATTACACACAGCTGGATTCAGTCAGTATGTTTTCCCCCAGCCCCCACTGTATATATCAGCCTTTTCGGATCTGAGCTGTCTCACTTTAATCAGAAATTTACCTAATCTCTCCTCTCCTTCCTTCCTGCCAACAAAGCCTAGCATCTCCCTCTGTTCAATCCTGTAAAAGAGTGCGATACATACTTTCCCCTCCATTTTTCCGTACTTTTACATTCAGTCAGAATATATATCCATGATTGCCCTTTCTCACAGATGGGACAAATTCTCCGCTCATATTCGTCAGTGACCTTAATCACCTCCCATGTTACTAGTCTGAGCCACGCGAGCCCCTGTCTAGTCAATTTAGTCCCTGTTTTGATATACTGCTCCATCCTCCATTCCCGATTGTGCTTCCAGTGAAATCATCTCTCTTACATTGCGTAATTGTCAGCTGCTTATCCATATCCGATAAGCGGTTGCTGCCCTTCCCCATGCGCTCTTTCTATTCTATCAAATGGAGCCCAGCCCTATTGTTTCTAGTCTATTTCTTAATTTGCATATTCATGTCTTGTGCGGAACCAGATATAGTAGTATTGCTTTCGAAACATTGTCCAAATGGTCATTATCTTGATGAAGTAACCCTTGGTCTTCTTTTCGTTAAGAGTTCTAAAGACCCTAGGAAAGTTAAATGTGGCGTACAATTAATAGTAACTGTTTTCTATTTCCTGGAGTGTAATGGTTGCAATATGGGCACAAGCTAAGAAGAAACTGGAAATCAACTTCCTCTGTACATTTCGACATCGTTTAACCTTCACTAGGGGGGGGGATCGTCATTTGGAGCCCAAAGTACCCAATTTTAAGATGGAAAAAATAACGCCACGTAAAGGAATGACCCTAAAAGTTAAAAGTAATAAAAATTGAAAGTAACATAAAATAAAGGTGGCTGTTTCTCTGCTTTTAAGGTGGGCTGGAAGATAGTTCAAGGAAGTTATATAAGTTGTCTCTTCTTGGAAATAGTTATTATAAATAAATAATATTATGCACCAAAACACGACAAATCAAGACAAATAGAAATGCTTTCTGAAAGAAATAAGTAGAAATCTAGTTCCAAATTACATTATAGTAAAACTTTTTAAATTTTCATACATGTTGAACTGAATTTACTTAATGACAGACATTGGAACATAAGGAAAGAAGGACTTGCATTCATGTGTTTTTTTACAAGTTCTACATTGAGGCAAAAAGCAAATTTAATTTTGTACGAGGTAATAATAATTCTGCATTGTAGCTGTACTTCGTTACTAATTGCAGACAGGCTTTTATTTATTTTAACCCCTTGTTTTGAGATAATTAGATAATTAATATGTGTTTAAGTGTTTTATTTTTGTTTTTATTATGGAAGACTACTGAGCATTCAGATGCTTTTGAATTCCATCTGATGTTAATGCTCATAGCACCAGGGTGCGGACTGACCCGCAGTCCACGCCCTGTAAAACAATGGTCAAGGAATATACCAAAAACACTTTCACTTCCTCGTTACCATCACTGCTTGTGAGCGATCGTTGTACCACGCCTTCCTGATGACCTCTTCCTCTACCCTGTTTTTTAGACTGGTTTCTGTATGCAAGGCACGCCAGTGTTTTGTTTGTGGATCTCACTTCACAATACATTTCAGAGTTTGCGCTGAAGAAAAACAAATGCCTTCAAGCATTACAGACATGTTAATGATATATCGAACATTCTATGAGTAATTAATGGTCACCAAAAGGCGACTGCAGACTTTAGTTCAAGCGCCGGCTAACTCGTTATCTAAGGAATGATTCCTCGCCGAATGAAAGGCAATAGCTTCCAGATTGACTTCACTATAAATATTTATTTTTCTTATTTTTGTAATTTTTTACCTTACCTACTTGGATCAAAAATTTCCATCCCTAAATAAGTAGGTATTTTAGAAAATAACAGTTAGCAGATAAAATAATTTTGTTTTCACTACACTAAATGTTCAAAGTATGTTTAAAAAAATTACAAAGTACCTTAGTATTTAAAAAATCAAATAAACTCCCTAAATTCAATTCTTCGTCATTTTAATTTCACATTGAGTTCATAACAAAGTATTAGAACTTAAGTCGATAAATATTTCAGTAACTAAAGAGATAAAATCTATTTATTGTTTTTGGATCAACAAAAAACTTAGACTCAGTTTCTAGGGAAGTTCTTTGGATCAAATTGAGGGAGAAAAAAATGAGTAAGTCAGAACTTTGTAAAGGTAATTCAAAATATTTATAAGGAAAATGAATTTTGTATTAAATAGGAAAGGGGGAGGGTTGTAGATAAAATATTAAACAATGTAGGTCTAAGACTAGGTTGTAAATTAAGCCTAATTATGTTCAATCTATTTATTGATGATGTTTTACAAGAAATTAGTTAAAGTAATGTATATTAGCCAATAATGTATATTTACATATATCTCTATGTTATATATAACAGAGAACCCGGATGTGCTCTTTGCAGATGATCTGGTAAAAGATTCTTTAACAAGCATAGCATTAAAGGATCACTTGAAGCGATAAATCATTTTGTAGAGAAGATAAACAAAACTAGAGCTAGGATTATGGTAATGAACAAAATTTCAAATTAAAAAACAGGATAAATAATGGGGGAGGGACAGAAATTGAAGCTGTCAAAAAATGGATTACCTGTGTGTTAGATTGTCTAGTAATGATAAATGGAGCGACCCCCCCCCCCTAAAGCATTAGTAGAAGGAAAAATGGTCATTAATGCAATCATATTTTGTGTAAATAAAATACCAAATATGCAAGTAAAATAGAAAGAATAGTTCAATAGTGCAGAGCGGAATGATGAATGGAATGTAAATTTGTGAACCACGTGGTATATGGAAAGCAACAAACATGATAAATAGACTTTTGTATAATTGTTCTAGGCTTACCTAGATCTTCACCTAACGAGGTTGCTCTAATGGAAATAGGAAGATTGGGCTATAAAAGCAATGTCATAGAAACAGTATTGAAATATTGATATAGATTAAGGAGACTAGAAGAAGAAAATATCATCAGTCAGTGTTTGGTAGCTCAAGGAAAAATCAAGGGACGATAAACTGAATATCTAAAATTCAAAATATTCAACAATAAATGGGCTTGAAGCAATATGGTATGAGGGGGAAAAGAATGGGAAAAGGATTTTGGAAAGAGAAAAAACAAGAATTGACTATACTGAAAAACAGGAAACATGGGCTAATCGTAATGTCAAAAAATATCTGAAATTATATATCACACTAAAAATGTGCGAGGAAAAGAAATATATATATGGAAACCTGCAATAAGACTGTAAGGGAAAGACTGTCATGATTTAGAACAGGAGTAATATATTTAAGTGTGATTAGAAATGAATATATTAAGGAGATATGTCATATATGTGAATAACCAGATAATATTTGGCATTATAATTTGGAATGTAAGCAAACCAAGTTTTGCAGGGAACAGTTCCTATCATGGAAGTAGGAAAACTTCCAAATAAAATAAGAGGCAGAAGTTTTTTAACTCTAAAATCAGATGAAAATATCAGGAAACTTGAAAAATACATAGGCAAGGTGAGACAAAAATGGTTATCGAAGGTGGATAAGACAATGAAAACAACATTGACAATTACACTATTTAGGAGTGAATAAATATCCCCATTACATACTCAACCTGGTGTTAATTGTAATGGGTTACGGAAGAAATGCAACTCCACTAAAAAAACTCAGGGTGATTAAGTGAGAAATTTAAATGTTTCAATAGTAGTCCTCAAACACATGCCATAGACCATGAAGAAAAGAGGTAATACGTGTATTCAAATGGGAGAAGAGTACTTTGAAAAATATAATGTGGAGATTGAACCAGAGTAATAAACAGTGGGGTAACAAAATTTCAATCTCAGTCTTTCTTGAACAGCCCTCGTATTTTGGTTTTATAATTTGTATATAGAAAAAGCATCAACATTTTATGTTTTTCCTATCCTAATCTCTATTCAAATTTTATTATTAATTTTAGAATAATATTGCACTAAGTTGTGAGTGCTAAAACAAAATTTATTTTTTATTATATTATATGACTATTAAACGTTTTGGGTGTATTAAAAATTAAAAAATTCTCAATAGATTCACAGAAAATGGAGTTAACGTGCATGATCAGTAAAAACAGTTGACAAAAGATTCTATTAATTGGCGATACCTACAATATTTAATGAAAACTACAAAAAAACATACCGCAATTATTACACGGGTCTATAAAAAATAATTTGTTCTTGCTTTTTTATTTTTTCACCAGTATATGTGTAATATGAAAGCCTTGAATTCAAACATGTTTTCAGTTTTACTCTATCGGACTAGATTTTTAAACAAAATCACATCAAATGTAATAATGTATTTATGTTTGTGATGAAATATTAAGTTTTAAGACATATAGCTAAGACAAAACTGTTTATGATTATAATGAAAAAGTGAGCGAAGTGTCCACAAATATGAAGTTCCAAATTTTTTTATTATTAGGAGAAGAAAACTTCATTTTTTTCGAAGCTCTGATATGTCCGTCATTAGTGTCTCCTTTCAAACACTAACAGTAATCAGCCATCTATCAATGCTCTTGATAGCAGGTTTCCATTGTTTTAATGTCTTTATGAAACCGCCACCTTGTTCTTCACTCGTTGCACCAAGATTCTCAGGGAAGTAATCAATATCGCTGTTGAAAAAAATGCACTCTAACACTCATTCTACACCCTAGATTTCTGAAATGTTGCAACATTTTCTTCACAATTTCTTTATAGTTCTTAGATTTCTTGTGGTCAAGAAATTTTTCTGTCACTTTTGTATGCCAACCATGCTGACTTCTCTAACTCAGACATCGATTGAGGAAAGGTCTCATCCTGCTTAAGCTCACGAATCTGGGGTACTTTGAAAAGACCTGCTGCTATCTTAGCTTCAGTTTTCTGTGGGAACTTTGTAACAAGAAAGTTGAAACAATCACTATCCTTATTCAGAGCAATAACAAATTGCTTCATCGGGCCTAATTTAATATGGAGTGGTGGAAGAAGGGCATTAGGAGGAGGAATCAATGGCCCATACTTTACATTTATTTTTCTCTAGAAACTAAATTGCTTCTTTGTGGCCAATGTTTTGATTTAGTCCTGTTGTCCCATTTACAAAATAAACAAATTATCTTGTTTAGAACTCTCAGAATATTCATTTTATATATCTGCTCAATGAACAAATAATAAAAGCTGTTTTTTTATATAATACCAATTTATGAAAAATTGAAACAAAACTAAGATTCCATGTGGTAAGGAATCAAAAAGTATGAATAGTTTTCATTCAGCAAAAATGGTGTAGACCAGTAATTATTATTATTATTATTATTATTATTATTATTATTATTATTATTATTATTATTATTATCATCATCATCATCATCATCATCATCATTATTATTATTATTATTATTATTATTATTATTATTATTATTATTATTTCACGAGTAGCATTAATTAGTTTTGACATGTACAACATACGGCTATAATGAAAACGGCAGTGCTTTATTCCATGTTGTCAGGATTGCAGTTAATACCTTGGTGGAAAAATTGTGGGAGAACCAGAGTTGTAACATCCCCTTATTTCACTACATGGAAACGAATCGATAGCCTGAAGGGCTTAATGACCTATCAGCTGATACCAATTTGAGGCTTCCCAGGCAAAAATCACAAGAGGCTTAAACGTGTTTTCCATTATTTTAACACAACCAGAAACAACTGACTTTATTCCGAACAATCAATTAATAAACACAGTGCATGTTATATCGCAACTGGTCAGCCTTAGTTAAAATTTCCAGCAGAGATATACGTGTTTTTGGCTCCAGAGCCTGTTATAAATCATTGCGGATGACAACAAATTAGAACCCAAATTCTCAAATCATTAACTATGCTAAAACCAGCTTTACAGTTCTGCAAAGCTGGTAAATCAGGGGACACGCTTTTAACATCGGGAAAATAGTATCTGTTTTTGATCAATTTTGTACACTTAGATTCAGAATACGCTGTTCAAAAGCTACTTGCTCTCAGGTTTTAGATGATTTTGATTTCAATATAGAAACATTGCTTTTTATTGAAACAGCTGGTTGCCATATTTACTGCATTAATCTTTTTGCTACATTTGTTAGTTACGTGGTGCTGTAAGTAGTATTATTGCATTTACCTTAAATGGGTAAGATATGTATAAAATTTCAGGCTAAGAAAATAAATTTTAAAAAGTAAGAAAGTTAATATCAAGAGTATTCAGTTATATTTCTTTGAAACATTTTAGGTATATTCGGTGAGTATAAGGATTCTGTATTGCACATTGACAATCGTAAAGGAGGAAAATAATACACCGCTGGCAATTAAAATTGCAACACATTGTGCGTGTTCATAATAACCACGCGAAAATTCCGTTCTTCTCGTTCGGTTGTTTGACGCAGACATTGGGATCCTTTATGTCTGTATGTTCGTCCTACCTCGATCCCTGATCTCACTCGTTTCGCTGTGGAAGCATTTCGTCAACACTAGCACTAAATTGTCGGAATGACATCTCGCACTCTTGTTATGCCACAATCCTCCCTTAATCAAATTCAGACACCTGCTGATATTGCTGACGTATTTTCAACGAGTCGTACTCGTTCCTTCTTAGAACAATTTAACGCGTCTCTTTTGGATATTGCAATTTTAATGGCCGGCACTGTACGTAACATAGATGTCAATATATCATTGGTAAACTAAATCTTGCTTTCCAAAAACAGTAACTAATGAACTGGAAATTAATTATAGCAATTTCAAACTAATTGCAAGCTGATATATTTCTTTAAACAATTGGAATCTAAACATATATTATCGCTTATTCATTTCAACACACCTGCTCATTTACATGAAATCGACATTTAAATAAATTGAGATGTATTACTGTGCAAACGATTGTGTTTAAATACTAAATAAATATTATTCTTTTAAAACGTAAATCTACATTGTTGTTTTCATAAAGTAGTAATATTTTTGCATATGTAAACTCTAAAAATCTGAAACGTACGTTTCATTTAGGCATCGGAGATGTTCCCTGTAGTACTATCAACTACACAGCGTACATCAAAGCCGTATTGCTAAACGTGTGTGCAGTCCAGTTTATGGGTGGTATTTAAAATGCTTATACTATTGTTATGGCCATAAGAATGGAAATATCACTTGAAAAAGTTATGCCATTAGCACTGAGGTAGGTAACTTTGTTGAATAGAATAACTTTTTTGGGGTAGTGTATTGCACCGTTGCTCACCACACAAATGCTGGTAGTAACGAGAAGTTACCCTGATCAGGATAGCTTCGCTAATATATAAAAATGATAAATTCATTAGAATTGTCAATAAAACGAATACACACAAAACTGCATCAGTATAATTTCATTGTTTGTGTTTCTCTTACAAACATCAGGAATGTATATGGTGTGTTGAAATTAATAAGCGGTTAGCGATAATATGTTTATATGCAGGGATACATGGGACCAATTTTTGAATGGTTGTTACAAGCTCTAAAAGCTGAAAATAAACAAAAAAAAAGCCTATATCCTAATGCATCTCATGTTCGTTTTGCGAAACATACACTTAGTTTTCTCTAAGAGAGAGTGAATATTTCTTTTGTTCCGTTCAACTTCGGAAAGTTCTGAAGTATGTAAGATGTATTGCAAACATCTTGAATAAAAACAATATTTTTCAAAAATCGGGCGAACCTGAAATACGAGAGGCTTATAATAATGAAAGTATTTTAGAAGTTTTTAGTTCAATAATAATAATAATAATAATAATAATAATAATAATAATAATAATAATAATAATAATATGTCTATACGTTCTAACAGTTGTGATTTAAAATGATTCTTTGTCCACGAACTATATTCTGGTGATATGCATTCATCGTAGGATATTTATTGTTTGTTTTCAAAAAATGATTTCATTAACTTATACTGTATCGTAATCATTATGATGACTGAATTACTACCTTGATCCAATCTGGTATATGAATAATTGAACAATAATGTTCTTACATGCATCTGCCATAAAAGGTATTGCAATAGATTAACGTGCAAAATAATGGACAAAAGAGTGACAGCAAAGAAATTTCTTTAAACACATCTGTTTGTGCTCTATAAACTTCATCAGTAGCAAATCACATGGAAAGTTGTAGAAGAATGAAAACAGCCTGTGAATGCTTCAAATAGCTGTTTAACAATTGTGTATTTGACAACTGAAATGTGTTTTAGAGAGCGTTTAGTTTTAGTTAGGGAGAAACTGTCAAGTTCAGGCAGTATTTTGAAATTTGAATTCAACCTTTGGTAAACAAGGGGAAAAGTTGAACACAAAGAATCATTGGTTAACTGCATCAGATATTCTCTCTGCATGCATCAGTAGCTGCTTTCCATGTACTTCCCTTGATTTTGTGGTGTAAATGATCAATTTCTGCTCTAAATACCCAGAGAAAGTGCAGTTATACAACATATTTAAGTGAATTTTACATTTGGTAAGAGTTATTAAAAGTAGACAATGTTGTTTTAGCCTGCATCTTACTTAGTTACTTGTTTAACTTAACTGAATTTTATTTTAATTATTATTTTTGATTAATTTTTATTTTTCAACTATCAGAAGGTTGAGAAAATTTATACAAAATATTTGTGAAGAACAGATTATGTAAAATAACTATGCTTACTAAGTATACATATTTCGTAAAAAAAAATTAAAATCCCTCCTGACAAAAACCTCAACAATACATTTCATCGTATAAATAAGCTTCATAATAAATTTGCCCTGCTATTTAAGATTTTGTTTTGTGAACATTTTCTCTATTATTATTATTATTATTATTATTATTATTATTATTATTCGTTCAGTATGTTTGACATTCCTTTGCTTAACAAACCAGTATTCTAAAACAGTTCCCATTTCAAAATTCTGATTATGTACATCCGCTGCATTGTAGCTTTAAATGATGATTTCTATGTCAACTCACTTGGCAATCAAGAAGCTCATCCCTCACATTTTACAGTCTATCTTGAAGCCGCTCGCAGGAATTCCAAAGACCGCTTAAAACGACATGCTAAAGACGAGCATTTGGGATAAAAGAAATGTTCAAGCAGTACGTCAAACTGTGAGGGATGGGGTTTTAATTTCAAGTTTAACTATTAATAGCAGTTACTCTAAATATGTTGTAATTTGTGTAGGTTTTTTGTGTTTTATTGTTATTGCATCCAAACTTTTATGTATTGTTATCTAGTTACATTGTTTTATAAAAATGCTTTCCTTTTTCATAATTGATATGCATGTTATTATGGGTATCACCATCACCACCAGTATCATCATATCGATACTAATATTCTCGTCGCTGGGAATAATGAATTCTGCTGCTGAATTCTTCAACAACCATCCCCGTTGATTTAGAATTTTTTCCAGATTTTCTTCAGGCCTGTAACGCCTCTTTTCAATAAAGTGTTTCTTTTCCGATTTGTCATTTCATCTCATATATTGTCACTATCCTCTGCTTGTGTTACCCCAGTCTTAAAAAGGCACTTTATTAAAAATTAAAAATAAAGTAACTCTTGGAATGATGTTACTATTAAAACAAGAATTAGAGAAGTAGAAGCTGGTAAAACGGTTATATAGTAACACAATATTTCGAATTGCTTGTGTTCTTCTTCAAAGGCAGAAGACAAGCGTGCGTGCGTGCTGTGTAAAGTCAGCGTTAGTTTTCATAACAATTCCGGTTGGCGTTTAATAGAACTAGTTTGCAAATCGATACACACGGCGTTTATTTTGTGTCTGGAGTTGCAAGTTGGAACATTAGCTGGCAAACATGCGTTGCAGTAGGATGCAGTGTCCGGAAAACCGAAAGGATGTGCAAAGAAAAGTTTGGCAACAGGTGCCATCTCATTTAGGAGATAGAAGCTTACGAGAGGATGGATAGTTCAAGCCACAGAGGTAGCGCACCTCAGAATTTAAGAAAATGGTATTGAATCGTATGACAGAAGCACATCAACAAGCACTCCGACAAGAGCATGTTTCAAAGAGTAGTTTATGGATTAGTACTGAAGGATCTAAAATTACAATCCTTACATCAATTACGGATGCAAACAATATGCCTATATGATTTCGAACTCAGAAATCCGTTCTGTCATATCCAGAGTTATGCTTCAAATAATTTGCACCATTTGTGGATGAGGCCTATTTCATCCGTGTGGGTGTTTTTAACAGCCGCGTTAGCCATGCGAGGAGCGACAACCATATGCCACGCTCGCTCGTGTCTGGACACTAACAATTACGTGGACTGGATTTGTCCGTGATCAAATAAAAGACTCTTATCTCTTACCGGCCCGTTTGGATGCAGCACGTTACCTTAGATTGGAAATACGCTACTGGAGTTCTTGTCCGTGGAAAGATACAACATGACGGAGCGTTTGCTCATTTCGATAGTCATGTGCGTGAGCACCTGAACAACAATGTGCATTGGAAAGAAAGATAGCCAGTGCAATCGCCGGATCACATACTCTGGAATGTTTTGCCTGTAGGAACACATCAAGTCTTTGGTGCATGAAATCTCATGAGAAACTGGTCGGTAGGGTTACCAGCAGTCTGCTACATTGTATAGCAGGTACCGGGGACATTTATACAAAAACATGAGCCGTTGTACTGCTTGTATTGAGGTTGGTATGGCCACTTCGTACAGTTGCTATGTGTTAAAAATATACAGCAGCTTACAAATATGTTCATCAAACTTGTTTGTTCAAGAAATCGTAGTGCCTTAAATAGAAAGTTTCGACCTTTGGCTTCCTATCTCAAAATACTCAGTATGGACTCATATACGCTGTGTATTATTTCGACTCAAGATATCCGGAACACCCTGTGTGAAAACATAATAGACATGATTAAGAGGTAAAATGCAAAACAATCCAACATACTGCTTCCAGTTGGCCTTTCCTATATCAGGCCTGTATAAAGCGCCAAAAATTTCTGGTTTGAAGAGGATTTTCACTAGAAACGGAGAATACCCCCCTCTAAATTTCCTTCAAGTTGTCCAACATCAACTTATGCCATTATTGTTCATCTAACATTATTATTAATTAATATTTTTGCATACATCGTTTAGTAGAAGGTGCATATGTTTGTGTAAAGGAAAAGTAAAGGGACGAACTGATCATTAGCATTGTTAAATAATTTTTACAAATGCAATTAAAAAAGACAACATCCAAAATTGGCAAATGTTTATCATATTGCAGTAATCCCCGAGGTTTCTTTTGCAACACTGGTTGTGAAAACATATCTCTATATTGTCGTCATCTTTAAAATACAACAATTAAAAGAATATAGATTAGTATTTCTAAGTTTTATAGCCTCCCCAACTTTCATATTGCCATGTGGAAAAAAATGTAATTGCGCCCTCCAAACTTCCAACCTCAGAAGTTGGCTACGTTCTAGCCAGGGTGAATGGGAAACTGTGTGGTAGCATTAGGGCAAAGAAGGCAATAATAAGGAAAAAAAATATTTGCTTATAAATTCGTAACTAATTATTTTGCATATCTGAAGGTGCCTTCCCCTCCCCTTATGACATTTTAAACATTTGGAAACAATGAGTTATGCTGAAAATGGATATTTATGCTGCCAACGAACCATTTTTATTCTACATATTATAGGTATAGGTGTTAAAATAAAATTTAAAATTAAATGAAGCACATTTCGCTACTGTTGATAGCAACTACAAATAGATTTTGCTATTGAATTTAAAATGAAGCCTGTTCCTTAAACGTTAGGTTAACTGTATGTTCAACTGTGAAATGTGCAATTACTCAGAAAGTTGCGTTCATTATTAAGCTACACGTCATTGGACTTGATTCATTACATTTTGAAACAGAATCAACTTTTTCTTTTTCTATTTTTACAACTGTAACTAGGCTTCAAATTGCATCAGTAGAATTGCTATGTGGTTACTATTTTGTTCCGCTTAACAAGTGTGATTTATTGCCTCTATGTATTTATGGCGTGTAACTGTCGTAATAAGAAGATACAGAATAGCCTTGAAAAGCAGTCCTTCATTTCTCCTAACACAAACATTTTACAGATACTTTTTCATTGGAGCACAGTAATTTCCATATGAATTAGGTGATGTTCTTTTCCCTCTTGCGATATTACTACTGATCATTATATTATCAGCTAATGTATAAATATGGTTTTCATGCTAAGAAGCAGTGTAACCCTCATCTAATTCACAAAATGAGTATTACGCTGAGTCAAGCTATTTCCTGCCTAACATGCTTTATAAACTTCTACGAAGTTCAGTGACAAGATTAGGTCCCTGGACACATCATATGCAGTTAGTTTGTTTTTTTACAATGTGTGTAGTCATCGATATTACGTAAATGTAGAAAGTTTTGTTTTTAAAACCTGGTGTTGCTATTACAAGGCACCGCATAAAAAATCCAAGGTATAAATGAACCTAATATACAGAATATACACAAATGATTATAGCCATTTGAACTTATATTTTATCTCTACGGTACACAATATAAATGTTTAATCATAACTTAAATTCAATAAAAACTGTGGAAGTTACGATAACACAAATTAAAAGTATTCAATATGGGATGCATTTGTGACACGGCATACATCCAGCCGGTAGCACATTTCTTGCCACACTGATGTTAACATGTCTGGTGTAACTGATCCAACTGCTGCAATTGAATTGTTGAGTAGTTGAGGAAATAGCCAGTTCTGGATCAGATGTAGGTAGAAAAATACAGTATAATCCCCCCCCCAAAAAAGAGCCCATAGACTTGTTGACGGGATACCCCATAGAAAATATTCATTTTTGGTGAATCCCCCACACATAATTTCCTGTGGATTCTCCCGCCCCCACATACGAACATTACATCTGTTCACTTTCCATTGAGATGAAATGTGCACACGACTAATGAACTATTCATCTTCCTGTTCCAAGTTTCTATGGACAGCATAATCTTCCGGATGTACGGCCTGTAGCAATTGCAGATGATACTGTCTCAGCTGGAGATGTTTTCTTAACTCTTTCCAAACTGTCATTGTTGGAATTGTTAGTTCCGACTCGCCCTCCCCGCAGACTTTTTACGGCTCCGCGCGAAAGCCGCTCAGACCCTCTCCACATTCTCATCTGACACCACGGACGTCCGGGGCTCTTTTCTTTACAAAGACACATTTGGATCTGATTGGTTTGGTTCTTACCAGACCAAAGCTTCGCTATACGCCCCACTGAACTATAACCACACTGAATTATTTTAGCGAATTCCAAGACACAAGATATGTTTTGTTTATTTCGTTACCATGGCTACAAAACAAAACAAATCTGCACATGTAGAAATTGAAACTTCTTGAGTTATTCAATTTAAGTTACAATTCAAAATTGTTTTGTATACCGCAGAGAAAAGAAATTAAGTTTAAAACCGCTATATTCATTATAACATGTACGCCCTGTACCTTATAATGTTATATAATGCTTGCCATTAAAATTGCAACATCCATAATCCCACATTTTCAGAGAAGGGACGACCAGCTGTGTCTAAATTTGATGAAGGTAAAATTGTGGCATACAGAGAGTGCGGGATGTCATTCCAAAAAAATTGACGCTCTTGTTGGATGAAATGTGTTCACAGTAAACCGAATATAAAATCGGTGATTCCAGATAGGAAGAACACACAGACATAAAGGTTCCCAACGGCCCGTCTAGCAAGTGAATGAATAAACACGCACAATGTATTGCAATTTTAATAGCCAGCAGTGAATAAGTAAAGGCATCAAACATTAAAATTATTTTCTGTTTATTGGTATTGCCCACACTACACATTGAGTCAAAGCCATAATGTTGTATTGTCTACATGATGTGCTAAAGTTGATGAAATTTCAGTTGATGAGTCCTCTTTGGTTGCCGTCCAAGGTTATCTTGGCGAGGTCGACTGCATATTGCCAACATTCTTGAAGCGATAGAGCAACTTCGCGACTGCATGCCAACATTTTCATTCTGTAGCATCATTGCAATACGCTAGTTCTTTTTCAGCACCTGAAACACACATTAATTCAATGATTTGACTCACCCTGATTATCTCTTACAAGGTAATTTTCATGTTGTATCAATGTCACATACGGTACATTGGAAGTCAAACAACTAACCCAAACCTTTTTTTTAAGTGGGAAGTTCTCAAATGTCTCAGGCAACAATAGAGTCGGTACCAGTGGTATAGTGGTAACCATACTTGCCTCGTAAACCCAAAATTGTGAATTCGAACCCGGTCAGGATTGATGGATTTTTTCGGGCGTAAAAATCATAAGTACGGCTTCCTTCGGAAGGGAAGTAAAACCATGGGTCCTGTATCGTACATTTACGGCACGAAAAAGAACTTTAAGTTTGAAATAAGAGGCATCTGAACAAAATTTGTCGGCCGTTTCACGCGCTGAATTTAATGGGACGCCGATGGCCTGAGATGTTAAAGAGCGTCCGTAAATAAAAGAAATAAAAAAACAGGACATTTAATTCTGTCGTTCTTACAAGATTTTCATAAAATATATTGCAGACTCTGCATTAGCTACTGCCTCATAATATAGGACTTTTTTTAAATGTCTAGAGTTGGCTTACTCCGCTTTTCGGCATCCAGATTCAAATATATCGTTCAGAAGTAGGGAATATTCCAAAAACTCAAGCAGTTTCTGTTTCGATACAAATATATGACAAATGTAACGAATGTGACCAGATACCATTCATGCAAAAAAGTAATAATAATAATAATAATAATAATAATAATAATAACAACAACTTGCTTGGGTTTCATCGGCAGAGCCCGTTGTGGTCTGGCGCTAACATTTGTTCTGCATGCCTATTGTACCATGAACTTTGTATGTTATACCTTTATTTCTGACCCTTGTTAGTGTATTCGAACAATAGATTTTTTTTACTGTCATTGCCATCATCATCCTCATCATCAGGGCTGTGGCCCACGTTCTACATGTCGGAGCTTACTAAATCGATTATCCAGGTTCCGTTTGAAATCTACTAATAGGATTTTAATTTCAGCTTACTAAACGTTGTAGCTGAAATACTTTTAAATGCGATATATGTATCTTTATTTTATTAAGCCGCATGTCTTGACTACACATTATACCTCTCTAGATTGAACCCTATTTTCGTGCATAATACATAAAGAGCATAAGAATAGACAACTGGCTATATTTCATGCAGTTTATTCTAAGTGGATGTTCAGTAAACTTTATCAAATTCTCAATAGGCAGAATGACGAAAATAGGAGTAATCTTGACCCCCCATTAGAAGATTTTACTAATGCAATGCGCAGTATTTCAGTATAGCACTGGATTATTATGTCTACTATGTAACTTCTTAGTAACTTCAAAAATAATTTGTTAGTGTTTACTAATGTTAACTTGTAAGCTGTTTTTATTTGCTTAGTTATACTTTCCTAGCTCCATTGCTCTTATCTGTAGTTTCTGATCATTTAAAACTGGTCATTATGTGTAACACCACCTTATTTGTCTTGTCAAATTTCGGGTTCTTCCTCCATTTATCGGCCACGTAGATGTATTCCAGTATCCGGGAGTATCGCGATGAAACCTAGACAGAGGTAGTCTAGCCATTCGCGAATAAAAGTCCAAATCCTCTTCTGGAGTTAACATCTAGCACTCTGCAGCAGTGATATCCAACGCATTTAAATGTATTCGTGTCTATTTCCTTTGTCATATAAATGACCATAATTGACTAGTTTACTCTGTATACAAGTAATCTTCTTAATCCTTTTCTTCCTCTTTTTCTGTGTTACTGCAACAATCTCTTAGCGGTCTAGCAGTAGCATTCGAGCGTCGCATTCTGCGAGCGTTATTTTTCTTCTTTTTTAATTTATTATAGGTTCCAAACTTTTTATGGCAGCAAATGTATACCTGGTGTTTTGTGTGTGAACGGTATTTATTTTATTTAAAATATTTTTCTCTTAAAAAACTCTTTTCATCATAAGGGACAAATGAGCCTGATATTTGTCTTCACAACTGGTTAGTCAAACAGATTTGATTTTAAAATATCAGTAGCTTTTGAATATTGGCTAATGTGCATCTTGCACAGCAACACGAGTTAACTTCGGAAATTTATATTTATACTTCCCTCAAATAATATAGCTCGATCTCTGATGACCACCAGATGGTGATTTGTGAAAATGGGGGCCACAGCAGCCACATTTAGTGTGCTGAGGTCCCTTCTACTATAATCTTTTCATTATAGCTTTGTAGTAAAATATTATTCTGCTTTTCCGCTTTGCAGCTTCCGTTTGTTGCTATTGGCTCAAGAATTTACAGCTATACTTAAACTCCTGTAAACTCGGCCGTTATTTTGCTATTTTATCATCTTTGTATTGTGTTCGTATTCTTAAGTATATTTATTTAGTAAGCGGTATTATTGTGAGAACTAATTTGGGAGTAAAGAGGCTGGTCAGTCAATCAAAATCATTTTCGCCACATGCTTTTATTGACATCCACTATAAACATAGTGTGCAAACCTACCGTAAGAGTATTTCAATTACACTCCTTCAGTGCGTGGAAATATGACGTTGAAGTAAAGGTATAGAAAACACCAGGTTTAGGACCTACTCGGTGCACTAGATATCGAGACGATACATACCGTAACACTTCAGCTATTCCTTTGGGAAATGTGATGGGCATTATTTTGTTATATGTGGATGCTGCAATGAACATTCGTGCAATTGTGCTTTTATGTGTTTTTAAAACTTTATAGATTTAGAAGTTGTTATTGGTTAGAGTGTGTTAAAATTTGTTTTTAATATTATTAAAAATTTTATTTTATTTTAGAGTTTAATTTTAATTGTGTTTGTTATAGTAAGAGTAGCTTTTTTTTACTTTTGGATTGAATGTCAGTTATATTTATGAGTTTTGTGTTATTGATTTCTTCTTTAGTTATTTTATAACTAAAGAATGGTGTGACATATGGGAGGTTTGGGGAAATGTATTGTAGTATTAAGCTCATTAAGAAATAGAAGCGACATTTGGAAAGATTAAGCAAATAAAATTAGGGTTTGCGCATGCGCAACATAGGGATTGGGTACCGTTCCTTAACGGATTTCGAGAAGCGACTGTAAGAGCTTGAGGAGAGAGGACGTGCCGCCAACTGTTCCAGAATGGCTATTTTAATAGGCTTCCATCACCACTGTAAGTAAACCGTATTGGTTATAAATATAATTCATTTAATAATATGAATATTGTTTGTGATTACAGTGAATATATTATCTTAATTTGATCCCGTGTTGAATACTGATGGTAAGAATTTCTTCAGATTAGTGTTATAGCTATGTCCTCAGTCCGACCACGGTTCGTTAAATAAGGTACATAAGATGTTATAGGCGAGTGGCAAGTTAGAGGTCGCGACGATATTGAATTTTGTATCTCTCACTGTGTTCAACAATTACATTATGAATATACATACAGAGCGTTATTGTTTTTTTGAGTTGTTCCCTCTGTTTACATCTTGATACCACTCATTTTGTGAAAAATAATATTTAAGCCTGTTACCTTTATTAATTTTCTCTTATTTGTTCAGATTGTCTCACTACAAGGAACTCTAATCATTGGCTTTTATCAATAGAACATAGGACGATCTATCATATTTCCAACATGTATTACACGATTTCGAGACATGCGTTGCATATAATCAAGGGGTCATGGCACATTTCGTCACCTATAAATTGGGGCTGCGGTGGCTTCGAAATCCAGCTATTTCCTTACGTTTACCACAGTCATATCCCAGATCTCTGATAGAACAGGATTTAATTTTACAGCCTTAACTTCGCATATTGCCCTTGAAGTTCATAATCATCGTTCAACGTTGCTTTCGGACAGAATACAGGAAGCATCGACTGACAGATAATTATATCCTTGCATGTTGTACAAAATTTAAATATTATGATTTACTGTGAAAGAGGAAATCAATCATGTTCCCATCTACAGCTCCACTCGACGTATAGTGTGGGCGACAATGCTACCAATCTCGTAGCTCTAAAAAGCACATTGAACTTCTTTAAAAGAAATACACTTTCACAGTGGCTGTGTCTTTTGGTGCTGACTTTCATATAAATAATCCAACTTTGGTGGTGAATGTGATTCATTGTTTGTTTTGAATTTTCATCTATTTCGCAACATTAAAAATAAGTATGCTTGGGATCTTTGCTGTAAACATTTTTAGTGCACATTTTAGGGTATAGTGGGATGCATAACGTTTTAGATCAAGAACTTCCAAACTGTGGTTATAGACAATAATTACTGTATTTCATACTAAACTTGTAAATAATTACCGTCTACATTATCGTATTAAAGCATATAGGTAAGCTGCAAAGCCTGGTGTTCGCCTGTGAATTGATATGGCGTATACTAGGAGCTATTTCATTTATTTTCCCTCTCCCTTTTCATGCATGGGTGGTGAAAATGGCAGCATTATGATTTTTATTAGCCGCAGGGATATTGAGAAGCATCTTTATAACGTAGGAGCGATTTATTGCTGCACTAGCTGTAATGACTGCTAGCGATGATGGATTGCTGTGAACGGGTATTCCACTTCATTCACAAGTGGGGCAGGGGGAGCAGATAACGCCCCTGCGTTCTTTTCGCACAGTGGGGATCATCCATCTCTCTGCTATGTACCAGTCTTCTGTCCATCATTACAAATACCCTGCGGCTTCAGAATTAATTAGCCCACGTCATGATAATAATGAAGGTCCAGATATTAAAGCTTCTACTTTTTTAATGTCTTGTTGAAAAAAAAAGAACGTCTGCAAATAGCGGCGGCTCGTGGCCCTTTTAGAAGGGTGGACCAGGTGCATAATTACATGACACCCAAATGGCGTAGAGGAAGGTTTCTATTATCAAGACTTATATTCCGACCCGACATTCTATCATAATCATCGTGCATTTGTACTATAAGCTTCTAGTTTATATGGAACGCTTCTAATTTAACTGGCAAAGTACGCCTTAAGCCTTCAGCAATAAATTCAGAAACAGCAATGAATGTCTTTGTCTGGAAAAAGTCACTTCAATATCATAGGATGATATTGGTGTTACTTAAAAGTTAATGCGTGTTTCATAGAATGCAGCACGTCTTCAGGCATACCTAAATATTTTCCTTAAAAACATCTCGTATTTTACAGATTTGTCAGAACCCAACATTTCTTGAATGAACATAGCTTATTTCGTCTTTTTTTTTTTTTTTTTTTTTTTTTACCCAAAACCAACTGTCTTGTTCTCATTTGGCGCCATAGGGTGAGCCTTGGCCTACTGCGGCGACCTCTGCTTTCTCTACCTTCGTCTTAAGACTTCATTGATATTGCAGTAGGCAATGAACCCAGGTCTCCCGGCCAGCAGTCAGCAACACTAACCACCAGACTAAGGAGGCTAAACCAACTGTAATGGGCATTAAACAAGATATAAGAATGTCAAAAACATTTAACACTTATTTAAGGAAAGACCTGCTGTTTGCAGTGTTTTAATTGCTGCAGGCAATGTAGAAAAATATATTAATACAAAGGAAAGGCTCACTTCATAATCTTCAAAACATTTTGTTATATGAAAGTTTCAACTGATGGAGTAATAACTTCTTATACGGCTATTATCCAAACCGCCACAGGTGGCCAAGGTCGTTTAGGCGCGGGCTCGTGTGTTTATTCCCACCAGTACCGTTCTTCCTGACTGAGGTTTTTTCAGGTTTTCCTCAGACCTCATAAATGGCAAATGCCGGGGAGGTACCCTAAACTTTGGCCTGGAACGTTTCCTTCCTTAAAAAATACTCCTTTACCAATTTATCATTTCATCTCATGTACCATCACTGTCCATTGCCTGTGATGTCTCAGTAGTAAAAACGGGCGTTAAACACTATTCAAAAAAAAAAAAAATATTATCCAACTCTCCCAACAGGTTAAAAGAGGTTCAGGTGTGCTAAAGAGCTATTTGTTTTGAACGGCTAAAGTCTAGATGAAGATGAATAAGACATGTCAAATGAATGAAGAAATATTTCTTTTAGCGCTTTCTCTGATTTGATCGTATAGCTTGCTGTATCCGTTTAATGATTGATGATTCTTGGCGCGCCAGCCCGTGAAGGGTCAACGGACGGCAGCAACGGCTGCTGCTTCATCTGTCACCCACCGTCTTGCACTTCCTGAACAGAGGGCAGTATATGATCAGCACAAAGACAGCACGCCAGATGTCATCACGCGGCTATGCTACTTCTATATCAGACAGCTCCCCAATTGAGAGTCACGATACAAACTAACTACAATGTGGTATTTTCAAAAAATTAAACGAAAAGTGTCTGAAGGTTAAGTTTTAGAATTTAAATTTATTTTGTTTTAAAAGCCTTAAAGAATTAGTCATTAAGTGTAAAAATTGAATCAATTTTTATTTTACTAAAGTTAGCAAAATAAATAAATATATTGTGCTTAGTTTCTTTCCATTCTACGTAAAAGAGTTAGGCTGTATATTAGTATTGCAAATTGCTTTATTTTTATTTTTACAAACATAAACCTGCATTGCAGTTCAGCAATAATAAACTAGCATAATTTTATGCAATATTGTATTATTTTTTCAAACAGAAATTAAAGTTCAACTCCGGAATTGGTAAATGAACATAATTTGGGAAATTTTTTGTAGGTCATTGAAAAGGTTTTTCATAAAATGCTTATATTTCAATGTTAGATTGCTTAATACCAACAATCTGATTATTAATGGGAACTTTCCCCCTTTTGATTATGTCTGCAAAACAGGATATCTGGTCCAGGTCGTGTATCACAAGGTTTTAGATGGAAGGTATGTTGCATTCAGTTGTTTACGGAATTGAAAAGAATTAAATATAAAAGTTAGTTCCTTTCTTCACCAACTCTTAACAAGAGTTGTTGCAAGCTGTTGTAATTAGATTAGGCTACTTCTAATATCTAAGAAACACTGTATAACTCATTTTACTTAAAAAATTAGTGCCTTCTATTTTTCACTCATATAGTTGTCCTCAAGAGGCTGGGCAGACCCCGTTCCAAACCTCCTAACTTAGAAAATCGAGTAGGTGCCGGGAATGGAACCCGGGAATTCCTAGACTGCAGGCAGCAACCCTAACCACTAAACCAGGAAGGCGGCGTAAAACTAAAAGTTCATGATTATATTTTATATCTCCAGACCAAATTAATGTCATAGCGTAAATTTTATGCTGGATCACGTGTGCACTGTTAGTAACAGGAATTTTCAACCGGTGTCCCGCATATTTTGGGAATAAACAAAAATATAGTAGGGACGAATTAAAACATTTATATTAAATTACAGTATATCAATTGCTGGTGTTGGTGTTGATGAAGAGAATCATTAGTCAGGTGTCCAACCCATGGATTAATAAGAACAGGCGTCCTCATAAATTCAACAGTTTTATTTTATGCAGTTTCGATAAAATAGTAATATCCCACATAAGGATCAAGACCAGAGTAATTAGAACATCCAAAAACATTACACGTTAGCACAATGAGTACATTTAAAGCTATTACTAAGCTTCAATACGCAACAATGAAATCACTATACCACGTAAATTCGTAACTAAGGCAATCAAATGCAAATCAAGAAATAGTCTACTTAGTTTTGAGGAAGATATGCATGTTTCGTTGTCAACTGTTAGGCCTGACAACAAGCATTTGTGTTCTCAGCATCAATCACAAATCTCACATTAATAAGACAAAATCATTTTAATGATTTACAAATACATTTTTTTATTTTGTTTATTTATGGACATTTTAATGTCAGGTCATCAGCATCCCATTCAAATCAGGGCGTGAAACAGCCAGCAAATTTTGCTCAAATGCCTCTTTTTTCAAGCTTATCGTGCCATAAATATATGACACTGGACCCACGGTTTTACTTCCCTTCCGAAGAAAGCCATACTTAGGATAATTACATTGTAGTTCTCTAAGCTTTGCAATTGTGCTTGTTTAATTTAATAATTCATGTCAGTGTATATTAAACATTTGTGTTGTATACTTTGTACCATGCCAGGCCATAAATTGTATGTTAAGTTATTATTCAAAAGGTACTGTACTCTTATGTTTGTTATATAGTGTTTATTAACACATTATATATATATATATATATATATATATATATATATATATATAAAACAATGGAATTTAAAATTTTCAAACAGTTTAACATAATTTAAAAAAATTAACAGAGGTGCCCCGAATTTCTAATGCCATTCCCAAGGGTGCGCGAAAATAAAAAAGTTAAGAATCACTGTCCCTAGAGAAACTCACAATGCTAGGAGAAGCAAGTTCCCTGGTTTCGCGTTTAAGGAGAGAATTTACTTACTTGTGAGCAGGTAATTCACTGTACTGGATCTGAATAAAAGAGATCGGTGCTTTCAGATGACTCAGGTTTAGGAATATCTGGACAATGAGGCAGAGATTTTATTTGCAGATGGAACCTTTGGATAGTCAATTACTTTCTATTGCCTTTCTTTTTTCTTTTCACTGAAAGAATAAAATTAGCAACGTTTCCGTGGATCATTGATGTTCCAAAATTTAGTGCTTGCTTCCTATCTAGTTTCTCAGGTGTTCAGCACAATACGACAAACTGTATGGCTTTTCTTATCTACTAATAATTTAATTCCAAAACAAGCCGTATATTTTTTCAGTGAATTGGACAAATTTTAAAGTTTACCTCTTCGAGGGTTAACTATTTCAGCACATTAATACCTGAATAATTACACTTAAAAAAAGCATTGTAGACATGGTACATTTGAATATTTTATGTTTACGTATTTTATAGAAAAATACACGTTAAAAACGATCATAATCTCACATGGTGATATATTAACAGAGTTCATTACACCGTTAACGCGTTTATAAGCATTATGACTTCTCTGAAGTACTGAGTTATGCTTTTGGGCTGGTTTGGACACATGCCGTTTAACGTGTCTCTTATCATAGGAAGTATAATATATGAGCATTTTACTTAAGTGTTGCGCAATGCCTTCATTAAAGAATAATCAGAATTTATAAGACTTACGTGCCCAAATACCCGCCCCATATTTTGTGACACAGATACAATCAGCTTTAAAAAGGTGCACGAATAACGTGATGAAGGTTTTTATGACTTTAAACCCAAGAAGTGTAAATTATTCCTTTGAATTCTAATATGGAGGTTGTTGAAGTTTTAGAACCGTATTTCTGAAGTTTCAGTGCAATGTTCAAAAATGTGTTTTTAATTACTGGAAAAAGAGATATATAAGTGCAATACTTTTTACTGCAATGTCTGAAAGAGGGTGTTGAATTTATCTCTGCTGGGACTGAAGACGCATTTTGTCCAGTTTCACGTCACGAACCAACCGTTTTAGGGATTTATACCTACTCACTTCCCATGATGTATACTCTTATTAAAGGGTGTGGGGTTTTAATAGAATTGTGGGTGCGTAGTAGATAACATTCATTGTAAAAATCTGACTGTAAAATATTGGGAATGTTAAAGCGAGAACAATCTTTACTAACCTCAATTTTCTACTTCCATCAAGTAAGAAACTGCTACTATAATTGCTTAGTAGAAGGGTTAAAGAGGGAAAGAGATGGGTTGGAATGGGTTTGGGATGGGGAAGGGGTGTAAGGAGCAGCAATAATATATGGAGGAAAGTTAAAAAAAGAGCGAATTGACATCAACAGGCAGGACATAGAAGCAGCATGCAGAGAAAAAATAGCATTACAACTTATTAATGAGCTAAAATAAACTGGGGGAGGAATTGTACATACATAACACGAATTTTATGGGCCTATCAGGCTTAGACTGGGAACTTAGAAAGTACAAACATTTACTAATGAAACCGGCGATAGAGTTTGCCCTCTTTGTAAAAACTGGAAGACTGGTAATAAACTCTGGCACATTGTCCAAACACAGATCATTGCCAATGAGCTTTAGAGCCAAGTTTACATGCTCGAATAGGGCAGGTTAGCATGCTGGGACTTGCTAGAGCAGGAAGAAAATTGGTCAAACCTGGTTGCGTTTTGATATAAAGTGCGCCTAAATAGTGTCTAAACAATGTATAATTGTAATATACAGATGTGTATTTTTTCATGTAATATAATTATCTGTGAGTTAATAGTTGTGTATAAATATTTTCATGCAATATAATTATTTATGGGTTAATAGTTTTATGTAGTTAATATAAGTGTATTGTCCGTAGGTGTTAAGTAGTAGCTTGAACGGTCTCGGGATCCATGCGATGAATAAAATGTAAGAGTTAATGTACACATATAGTTGGTAAAATGAGCATCGTTATCTATCTATTAAAGGGAAGGTCTGAATAGCTAAGATCTGGAAAAGAACTGACTGAAGTAGTGAATAAATACATGATTAATGACATGAATAAGATTAACAATTAGCAAATAAGACAAGGTATATCTACTTACAATAGTTATTTAAGTATGATATATTCTTTGGCATAAACAGCATTTAAAACATGTACAAGAACATGTTTTGTAAATTATTACTCCCTTTCTTATACTAAATTAATGAACTATGTTCATTTCATTTCTGTGACCATTATCAACCGCATTTTGATAAAAAGAAAAATGCACATG